>CANNZV010003683.1:45750-102420 GCA_947561585.1 Caprella mutica
CCTATAATTGGGTAGTATCCTATAATTTGGTAGTATCCTATTATTGGGTAGTTTCCTATAATTGGTTAGTATCTCATAATTGGATAGTATCCTATAATTGGGTAGTATCCCGGAATTGGGTAGTATCCTATAATTGGGTAGTATTCCATAATTGTGTAGTACCCTTAAATTGGGTAGTATCTTATAATTGGGTAGTATCCTATAATTGGGTAGTATCCTAGAATTGAGTAGTATCCTATGAATGGGTAGTATCCTATAATTGGGTAGTTTCCTATAATTGGGTAGTATACTATTATTGGATAGTTTCCTATAATTGGGTAGTTTCCTATAATTGGGTAGTATACTATTATTGGTTAGTTTCCTATAATTGGGTAGTTTCTTATAATTGGGTAGTATACTATTATTGGATAGTTTCCTATAATTGTGTAGTATCCTATAATTGGGTAGCATCCTATAATTGAGTAGTATCCTATAGTTGGGTAGTCCCCTATAATTGTGTAGCATCCTTTAATTGGTAGTATCCTATGAATGAGTAGTATCCTATAATTGGGTAGTATCCTTTATTTATGTAGTACTCCATAATTGTGTAGTATCCTATAATTGGGTAGTATACCATAATTGGGTAGTATCCTATAATTGGGTAATATCCTATAACTGAGTAGAATTACAGAGGGCATTGGCAGTATCCAACAATTGGGTAGTATCCTATAATTGGGTAGTTTCCTATAATTGGGTAGTATCCCTTAATTGGGTAGTATCCCATAATTGGGTAGTATCCTATAATTGGGTATTGCTTGATAGAGAAGATTAAAATATGCTACAATTTGATTGAGGTTATACTTTTCATTAATAAAATTATCTTTTAATTGATTATCTAGCTCCTTTGCAATTTTCATTTTAATTTGTGCAATCTTGATTTTCACTTCTGCCAATTCATTTTTCACTTCTGCCAATTCATTTTTCACTTCTGCCAATACATTTTTCACTTCTGCCAATTCATTTTTCACTTCTGCCTACTTGATTTTCACTTCTGCCAATTCATTTTTCATTTGTGCCAAATCGACTTGAAAAAGGTATAGAGAAAAGAATTCTCTAAAAGTTGAAGTTGATACTGCCAACTCATGCATCAAACACTCTGGCTTAGACATTGGCTCTGTTTCTTGTGTGACTAATGAAACAAACTGCTCTATGAAAACTGTTGATGAGTATAGATCTGTCAATCATAAAGCTTTAGGAACTGATTTCGAATCAAGTAAAACTTAGGATATTTCTTCCCCTGTTGTAGAATTTAACAAGAAGTTAAAAGAAAACAATTTATTCAATATTGGAAGACCAACGTCCAATACTCGGCAATCTGCTAAGGAGAATATTGACTACGAAACTTTTCCCCTGAATTTATCCTTTCCAAAAATATCTTTCTCCCATCACCAAGAACCATTTGAAACTGATAGACCAACCTAAAATACGACCTTCTGCCAATTATATACCCAATTGCCCAGTGAGGAGGAATGCTTTCTTAAGTAGCCAAAACCATACAAAGTGTTTTCCAGATTTTGCTTCATTCCATCTGATTAAACAGGAATTGTTTAAAAAGCCTGTTTCAGAGGACCGTCCCTAAAATTTAAAAAAAAATTTATTATTGAAGTTATGGTTCTGAAACTTTCTATGTATATATAAAATTGAATTATCTATCGTTTTTGTTGATGACATTTTTTCGATTAGACCCATAGAAAACGAGTTATTCGAATTTCGAACAAATTTCGAACCATTTCAAAAAACAAAGCCCCTGGTTTTTGGTTGAAGCTAGAGCATTGCAGTTTTTTGCATTCGATACTCCATACTGATATCTACAATATAATCTTCTTCGATTTTCGAATGGGTTTTCTAAATTTCGACTTTTTCATAAAAAGTAAACCAAAAATTTTGAAAAAAAATTTTGTCGGAAAAAATTTTCTACAACAAATTCGAAAATCAAAAATCGAAGAAAATCATATTGTAGATATCATTATGGAGTATCGAATGCAAGAAACCGCAATGCTCTAGCTTCAACCAAAAACCAGGGGCTTTGTTTTGAATACTCATTTTTTCACCTTTCTAGAAGTGCGAGAAATTGAGGTTGAAAGTCTAGTGCTCTATTGGCACTGTATCCCCGCTAGCATAAGCTCAACTATTATCCACTCAAAGGTGGGGGTATCATCAAACAAACTGAATTGCAATATAGCACTCACACAAAGAAACTGAGATGTACAGTATTGCATCTCTATGCTAATTGGCTAAGACAAACATCACTCCATATCACGTCACACGCGTCATAGATGAGATTGCACATGG
This sequence comes from Caprella mutica, assembly GCA_947561585.1. Classification (NCBI taxonomy): domain Eukaryota; kingdom Metazoa; phylum Arthropoda; class Malacostraca; order Amphipoda; family Caprellidae; genus Caprella; species Caprella mutica. The sequence goes on from CANNZV010003683.1 coordinate 48,082, forward strand.
AAGTCGCAGCGCGTAACCTTGAAATGTTATTGAAAACCCTCCTCCCCCCCCCCCCTTCGCCTTTGGAGATATAGTTATTTTTGGTCTCTCACATTGTTCACAATATTGGTAGGTACTTAATTATGAAAACAAAAAATCATAAAATTTTGAGCTTTTTTCGGGGACGGTCCCCTTCACCTTTCAAATGAAGGGCCACAAGCCAAAGTCTCTTAACCGCAAAAATTGGGTTGCTCAAGGTAAAGTCTCTTAAGCGCTTAGCACCAGTGAAAACGGTTACAATCTTGATGTGCTAAGCGCTTAACACTCACGTAAAACGGTTGAAGTTAGCGGCAAACAAGAGTCTCTTAACCGCATCTCATTGCATAGAAAACGAAGCGCAGGCATAGAAAACGAAGTGTATATATATAGCTAATTATTGCAATGTTATTTATGGGAGTGTATATATACAATAATTATGGATAATGAATTGTAATAACTATTCATGTAATAAAAAAGTATAGGTTTAGTCCGGAAAGAATGATTCATTCGATGAAAAGTACGTAAATTGAATCAGGAATATCAATAAACCATTAGGTATAAAAAATAATATTTTTATTAATTCTAAAACTACCTATGTATTTATTGATAAACTCATTCAGTTCCTTGAAATATATTTGGAGTAGATACAGCTTATGCTGTGAATCTGAATATAGTATAAAACACTTAGTCGAACTATTTCTCAAATAATTAAATCTGTTTGAAGATACTGGAATCTACAAACAGTTTTTATAGAGGGTTTGAAACTGTATACCAATCATTACGCTTAGCTTCTGTTTCTCAACCCTTTATTACCGCCTAATTCGGCACGAATTTCAAGACCATTCTATTGTGCCTTAGATCTGTTACACTGTAGAGATTTGAAATTAGAAATACCTATACCTAGTTTAAATTGTAAATCTAGGTCCAAAAACTCATTATTAACATTGAGAATCCGCTCGAAATATGTTTGTATAACAAAACCTCTTCATCAGGTAAGTCGTCACTCGTCTCTTGATATTTTGAGTTTGAAAATGTACCTGGGCTAAGCCAATCTACCTAATTAGGTAGCAAGATTGGTAGTTTAATTTGTTTTATATCCTGAAGTACCACTTAGCTATGGCTTATAAGCTGAAATTACACAATAGTAGGAAGGTATATAGGTAGCTATTACCTAGGTAGGTATGTCATGTTTCAGAGGCTTGAAAATTGTAGGTACCTAAGCCAATTTTAGAGCCAAAAAATTTCACAAAAATTCCGAGCTAAGCCAATTTAACTTATTTTGTAAATTTCAAGCCAAAATTAACATAGGAACATAAGAAATAATTTAAAATTGTATGCCAATTAGGTACCTAGGTATACCTACCTACTTATCTGATTAGGTATTGACTTTTTGAAATCTAAGACAATTATATAGTTGGCTTTAACTGACATACCTAGGTACCTAACTACTCTAAAACATGGCTAGTATGTACTATGTAGGTTACCTGCCTCTCTGAGCTCTCTAGACAGACTAGACTCTAGTTAAGTTGAGAGATACTAGTTCAGTAGGACCCAGTTACCAGTCTGTTACCATGTTTCAGAGGCTGGAAAATTGTAAGCCAATTTTTGAGCCAAAATTTAATAAAAAATATGAACGAAGCCAATTTGGCTCATTTTTTGAAGATTTCAAGCCAAAATTAACATGGGAAAAATGGAATTAATTCAAAATTTAAAGCCAATTATACATATCTGAGATTTGACCATTTCAAATATAAGCTAATTAATTGGCTTTAACTGACATGCTTTTATACATGGAGTCTGTATTTCATGGTAAATTCCTCTGACATGTCGGTGGAAGTTTTCTAGCAAAGTTGGTGGATTTTTAGCTATTTATTCCTATATTATCATTAATTTTCAGTGGAAAAATGTGTAAAATCACTAAAATGTTGGTGGATCAGCCAAATTACTGAAAATTTATGGTGAATTTTTTCAGCTTTTTCAAAAAGTCAGTGGAATTTTGTGGACCAAATACAGACTAGCCGGGCCAGTTAATAAACTTTTATATAAACCCCAGCCCCAGGTACTAATACTAACTACCTTGTGGCTCACTGACTAGTACCTATTAAAACTTATGTCTATCCATGATAATATTTCAAAAGATGAAAAACAGATACCTATTCCTAATTGGCTTAAAATTATGAATTAATTCCTATGTTCCAACTTCCAATGTTAATTTTTGGCTTGAAATCTTCAAAAAAAGAAAAATGAGCCAAATTGGCTTACAATTTACCAGCCTCTGAAATATGGATGATTTGGATGTCCATTCTTGCTATTCTATTTGTGGGTTAATGACGATTATTTTGAGCAAATTAAGAACTTCGGGCCTTCATTGCAAATGTAGATATCAATCTGTATTTGGTGCACAAAATTCCACTGACTTTTTCTAAAAGTTGAAAAAATACACCAACAATTTCCAAAAATTAGGCTGATTTTCTACTAAAAAGTGAAGATTAATGGTTACATAGTTAGGAATACAGAGCAGCAAGAGCTAGAAATCCACCAACTTAGCTAGAATTTTATTTTCAAAGAGGGCAAAATTCCACCGACATGTCTGTGGAATTTACCATAAAATGCAGTCTGGTTCAGGCAGTAGAGACATTTCTCCTAGTTATTCTTGCCTCTGGGTAGTCCTACAATTAGTACGATCATACAATGTTTTTTAAGATAGAATTTATGACAATTTGAGCCTAGCTCAGGCTAGCTTAAGACCATAGTAAAATAGTATATCTCTTTGTTTAATAAACTCTCCATTTCTCTTCAAAAATCACCAAATTTCTCTCCAAAATCACCAAATTATCATTAAATCTCCCCAAAATAACATTTTAAATGTAGTGTAGCATAAGAGAAAATTAGATATTTCTCTCCATTTGCAATTGAAGGGCTCAAAATATCTAAGTCTGGCACAAACTCGCCATTAAAATGGCGAGTTTGCCTCAGTTTGGACATGCTTTATTACCTGGAGGCTGGAGTCTTAAATCTTGAAGGGACAAGTAGGTAGAGAGTTTATGAGAATTACTATTTTACCTGGAGCTGAAGTTAGTGGAGTAGGTAGGACCTAGTATGAGTGTATGAGTAACCAGTCTGTAAAGTGTGGTAAATCTGTCTCAAAGATTTTCAAATCTGTCTCCAAAATGACCAGACTTTTGCAAAATGTCTTCAATAAAAACACAAATACATGTAAACATTGGAATTGATTAGGAAAATTAATTATTTTCCCTCAAAATTTGTCTCCAAAGGTCTTCGGGGATATGAATGCGCTTTGCAGACTGGATGACTCAGGATGAGTAGTATCCAATTATCTGTTTCTTGTTTCATTATTAAATATTCATAGTGTAGCTAAATTATATAGGTAGGTTTCTAGGCACTATCTGTAATTTTGTAAAAACAACTTGGTATTATAAATTTAATTTATGTACCTAATACAGCTAATATCAATATCTAAGCAGAGTTAAGGCTGTTATTTATAACTCAAAAATTTCAGATATCGTAGCCCATTCTGCATAATGTAGCTTCTTTCAGTGACTTCAGGGTCTCCTGACTTTCAGATATTTTAATTTGATGTGAAGTTGAGCTCATGCTATTAAGCTCAGCTTATCAGCAGATTCCCAGTCAGTTAGCAGAAAATGGGACATTTTTAAGATTTTCTGAAATTCTGTGTGAACAATCTCTAATTTTCTACTATATTTACATGTAGTTTACTGAGAAAAGAAGCCTAAATAGAGGATTTATTTTTGAACACTTTATAGTTCTCTAATGGCCTGTCTTGGCAGATTCCCAGACTGTACGAACTGGTAAACTGTTCTCCAAGAAATCTTTACCTCTTATTTTGCTATTTGTTCTCGACTTAATAATGTAAAATAGTAAAAATACATGTAGCTAAATATAATTAGTATAGGGGGATATGATTATTAATTCATATTAAGGATTGTTGTCACAGGAAATGTTGAGAATGTCCTATATTTTGCAGACTGAGATGTGGGCAGAATCTATCAACTTGTTACCATAATATCTTGGTCTTTTCTCCAGCCTTTGAAGAATAGTTAAGACTGATGGGCATTAGCTAAAATTGATTACTTACTACATAGACCAAGAGTATGATAGCATGGGAATTTTTAAACATTTTCTGTACTTACAATGTTTAATTTTCTTATATTTACATGTATTTTACAATTTACTGAGAACAGAAAGCAAACTAGAGGATTTCTTGAACACTTTACTAGTTCTTGCAGTGTAGCCAAAGGATAGCTACTAGTTATTATTTACTTTAAGTTTTAACCTAGCTACTTACCTAGTCACTTTTTTGTTTCTTTCACAGTTAAATATAGTTTTTCCCCTTTGAAAATAATATTCCAGCAACGTCGGTGGATTTCTAGCTATTAATTCTTATGCTTACTATTAATGCTTATGTTTATCATTAATTAATGTTTACTATTAATTAAATTGGAAATAAGCTATTGGATTTTTTTTAGCTTTTTGAAAAATGCAAGTGGGTTCTTGTGGACCAATTACATACTGGGTTATGTCCAAAAGTTTGTTGTTATATTGATAATTCAACATTTAATTTCAAATATTTATTTGTGCTAAAATTTGAACTAATTCTTCTAAGCAAATATTGCTATAAATAATAGTCTGAAAACCGCTATCAAAAATTATTTAGGCCAACAAATTAATTTTACAAACTAAATACTCTTTATTATGAAGTTTCCATTAATTTGATTTTATTAAAATATTAAGCTTAGAGTAGCTACACCCTAAAATAAAAATACTTAAGTACAAAAAATAAAACCAACCTAATTGGGAGAATTAACACTCCAAACTATTGATTATTGACTTTTTGAAGTATGTCTGAATCTGTTATTTGTATGTATTAGGTAAATTATTATTTTATTTGTAAAATCTAGATTACAGTGATTAGTTTAATAATGATATTCTTTGTTAAGTAGAACATACCTAAGTAGTATGTTGTTGAAGTATTGGCTACTAGAAAATAATCTATGGTGCTGTTTGTCAGTGTCTTGCAAAAAGTTCAAAATACAATAAAATATGGCTGGTAATAGCTACCAGCCAATAGTGCTCACACCACTGCATAACAGCTTACTTAGGCAAATAGGCAGTATTTGCTCCACAGATGGAAATATTAAAATTGGGAATGGAATGTTGAGGCCCACTTTTGAAAATTAGGACTTCACTGATGAATTGATTACCTAACTCCGAAGTTTTGCAGATTTCAAATATTAAGATTGAATTGATGCAAATTTTATAAAACTAAGTATTTATCCTCCAAAATTCATTTGTTGGCCAGCAGAATTTTTCAAAGTGGGGTCATGGCTTGTAACTTGTAGCCAAAATCTTGATGAGTAATGAGTAAAATTTGAAAATGGGTTTCATTTCTTTCATGCCACCCAGTATATTACAGATTTTTTAAAATAATTTTTTATTTTGGTGTATCAAATATTGATGAGATATTACATAGCATACTTTATAAGTTTGGGTGAGATAGGAATGATGAGTTTAGGTATCTTAACATGCTTACAGTAAAACCTATATTGTTAGTTAAATAGCCAATTTAATTTGGATAGAACTGGAGTACCAAACTTCGATCCATATTACTAATTGAAGTATAATTATGAGCAAAATGCTTAATAAGTCCAGTATTTTCATTTTCAAAAATATATATATTTGAAATTGCTAAAGAATTTCTCTCCATTCTAACATCATTTTTTTGAAATGAATTTGAAAATCCTCAGCTAAAGAGTTAATTTGTAGATTCATGTACATAATAACAGTCTTACCTATTGAGAGCATCAAAGCAAGTAAAGTAGCTACTTATAATTCCAATTTAATCATTTTTCACTAAATCCTATCATCGTCTAGGGTATTTTACTATTCCATCTCACTTTCCTGCAAACTTTGATCTAACATAAGAACCAATTCAGGAAGAAGCTCCATACTTACACCATCCTAAGATATCATTTCGATAATGATGTGTACCTATTTTCAATCTTGTATCTCTGATGGTTAATCATTTAACAGCATACATTTACTAAGAATTAGGGTAATTGCATCGCACTTGTGGGGTAAATAATCGCAGTGATATTATTCCGACGCTAAATTTAATAAGTTATTGTCTATAAATGTGCGATTGGTTTATCTGTCTAAAGATAGTGATTTCATTCAAACTTGCAAATATTTTGCATTGGCTACTGTTATCAAAAAAAGTTGTTTTTAAATTTCAACTATGAATTAAAATATTTGGAAAATGAAATAGAAAATATGACTACTAAACAATTATTTAGCTTATATTCATAAACTTGAAACTCCTTTTTTGTTTTTTGGTTATGGCGGCAATGGGCCATAATGATACGATTTTTAGTGTAGCTACTTATTGGTAGTCAAGTTATTGGTATAAAAATATTCTGAAAAGCTACTCATTTTTGGCTTAATTAAGAATAGGACAGTTGATAATAAAGGTCAACTTAGAGAACAAAAACTTTGAAACCATTTAAAGAAGGAATCTTATGATTATGCAACCTGTTGAAAATATTTTAAATTTTATGTATTGATAATTAAATACAGTAGCTATAATTTATCAATATGCTGTGTGTTGTGTGTCATGAACAGTTAAATTTTCTGATCAGTAATATGATTAACAAAATTTCTAAACAATTGTTCCTTTCAGATAAATCTATCAAGACTTGGGAAAGGACATCTCCTGATACTTCACCCTTGGATAACTTGTAGTGTCATCTTGATTTGCTATGTGAGTAGACTTTTCACTGTATATATATGTTGAAGGTAGCTATAGATAATTAAAGTACCATAACTACATAATAATGTGTCTGAAGTTGGCTAATTGATATTAACAATGATTATTCTCCTAAAAATTTTCAAAAATTGAATATTTTGAATCATTTTTTTTTTTTAATCTCTTTGAATGAGAATTTTGTGTTTAATATTTGTCAAATGAATGCAGCTAAGTTATCTCACAAATAAATTATGAACATTTTTTTGTAAATCGAGTCAAATCTAATTATCTAACCAATGTCATAAAATGTTATTCTATTGCCAAAGTAGTTCTATTTTGTCATTACAATCAATCTAAATATAGCAAAGAAAGTTCTTAATTATCTTGATAAAAGTGAAGATGGAAAACAATATCAAGCTACTGGGAAATGTGTAGTGAGTTTAAACTCGGTAGCTAATTTGATGCGAAAATTAATATTCAGTATAAAGTACCATCCTCTTTTCATCCAAATAATCTAAAAAATATAATATTTTCATTTGAACAACTGATCTGTTTATTTTTTTTTATTTTTTATTATGCACAACAGCTTGCTGTTCTAAAGTAAACAGTTTAGTGATGGGAAAGAATAAATAAATATAGAAGTATACTATTATGAACTCGAGCATTTAGCTTATGCTTATCACAATATACTTAGTTGAATATAGCTAGTTAAAAATGTATTTGCATTTACTGTAAATAGAAAAATATTTACATTCAAACACAGGAAGGTGACTACAAAACCAAGAGCCTCTTGTAGCTTTTTACTCAATACTCACCCTATCTATCTTAAAATGATTTTTATATAACAGAGCAGAACAAATCTATTTTAAAGATTGTATTAGAATTATATCACAAACTTAATCAGAGAGCTCCCTTGCAAATTTTTTAAAAGATAAAAATTATGTAAGATCACCACAGTTAGGAAACTGTTATCCAAATATTTTTTTCCGAACTGAATTTGCTACTTTCTAATGCATCTAACTTTTTAATTTTATGACCTTTTAATGAATGTATTTTATTTAACAGGTGTGCAACTGTCCCAAGATTGCTCTGCTATGCCTTCAAACATCAGTACTGCCACTGCATACATACATGTGTAGTTTGAGTAGATGCTCCTAATTGTAAGTCATCATCATATTGATCTCATGTAGATGTAATTTAAAGTTAATTGTTTAATGAGTTATATATATGATTAACTAATTCTAAAGCGATTGGTCCAAGATCATGCTTTGGTAGCAAATGAGCTTAATCATTAAAATTAGCTGTATTCTCTAATATTGAATGTAAAATTAGAAGTATTTAAAATTTTAAAGTAAGTTCTCAAATTTAAATATATATGCTATATGCATTAGCTATATCAAAAATACAATAAATATCTATCTTATTTATTGCATTCAAAATAGCTATATAATTGATCAAAAAAATGTAACTAGCTGCTATTTATAACAAGCTATCGGAATTTTACAACAAATATAGAATCTTAATAGCATGTTTTTTATTTTTTGTATCATTATTAAATTATCAATATTGCATCCATACTCATTTTTAGGTACCTCTGCAATTGACCCCAGGAGCTCCGTCTTGAAGCTGTCGATGGTTAATGGAAGAAAAAGGGAGATGCCTCGCTTGGGTTCCAAACTGTTTTGGATTTCTATGTTCATCATTTTTTAACGCTACTTTCAGTTTTAGAATATTATCTGTGAATCCATTCATAATATTCCATATGTATCACCTAAAATGCATACTAAATATTTCTACCATTTATTCCTACCTTATACTGGCAAATAACCAAAAACACCCGCAATATAACTAAAAACTAATTTTACATCACTAGATTTAAAATCCTTTAACAGTATATTTTATACAGGATGTCTCAAAAAACCCGGAACACAACTTGAAGTTAATATATTTAAAAAACTATTAAAGTTACTTGTTTCTTTCTGGTATCTATTTACTTGTTGAACCCTTTTCCATTCACATATAAATTTTTATCAAGTTTTATTCAATTTTATGAATGTTGTAAGGATTTTATTGATGGGTGATGAAAATGGGTTTTGCACAAATAATTAGAAAACCTAAGAAATATTTGTTTCTTTTCTTAGCTTGTTGATTTTAATTTTAATAGATAATTATTCTTTGGCGTTTAAATATGTGTAAATACCATATGAAGGTTTTTATAAAAACAAAACCACGAAAAGTCAATTTGTTGAGATTTTGAAACAGTTTAAGTGAGGACTGGGGTGCCTGGACCTTCATATGGTATTCAACATTGGAATTTAAAAAGTAGTTTTCTCTGAACAGCCATCCTTTTTTTACCAACATTAAGTTGTAGTAACATTTAGAGATGAAAAATATGCAGCAGTTTATATATGAATATATTGTTGAGATGATACGATAATTTTAGATTTCGCTTCAAGCTTTCAAGTTTCATAAAATGAAATTTGAAAGCTTGGTTATTAAAGAATGTAAAGAAATTGTTATCACAAAGATAACGAACCCTTGTTTGTGATTTTTAGTAATTAAAATAAGCTCTGTTTATTAATTTAAAGAGCTGTAAACGATGTGAATTTAATTTGCGCGATTGATAATATTTTTTATCGCTTCACCTAGTAGAGAGTATCTAAATTCAGCTTAAAGACCTCATCAAAATGTTGTTTTTCATATTCCTTCTTTTTATATTTCCACAATGCTTGAAAAGGTATTCTACTCGATGTAATTGAAGGAAATTCCATTATTAATACGAGTTAGATATATTTTTTTTATTTATTTATTTAAAATGGCACCCTCTTACAATAGATCAAGGGCCAGGGCCTCCAATGATCGAACAAAAGTATACCAATAAATTCTAATACATATACATTTTTAAAAAATTGAAAAGAGAGGGCAGCCTTAACAAGATATTAAAAAATATTTAAATATGATCAATCATAGATATAGAGATAAGTTGTTAAAATGACTAATATGGTAAATTGTAATTAAGCAGAAATTTTAATAGTAGGTTGAATAAGAGGATTCTATATAAAAAATATTAATGAGAATCTTTCAAATTCTTTTTAAAATGCAATTTGAATGTGTCTATTGATTTAAAATATTTCAAGTTGTTGCCAATTGTATTCCACAGCTCCGTTGATACGTAAATTAGGGTACGGTTACTATGAATGCGTATTCGAGCGATTTTTCGCACTGACGATATCGTCAGAACAGATCGTCAGTGCAAGGTGGTTTACACTGTACGCGATTTCTTATCGATAGTGTGTTTCTGCCCAAGTAGTTTTGGGATCTAAACTATGTTTATTTGATATAATGTTCGAGAGGAATTAAAAACCTTCCAGTGTGCAACGCTAATTTGATTATTTTTTTCACTGCGCACAATTTTTGAAATTCCTAAATAGAAAAATTAGGAGATTTTTTTTATTTAACTACATATAAGGATATTCAATTTAATTAAAAAATGTACACAGTAGCAACCAATTAAACCTTTATACGAACAAATAGTTATAATATACATAATTAAAAAATATGTCGGTATTATTCCTGTTAGATAGTATCAAATAATGTATTTCCAAAACGTATGAGTAAACAGTCACAGCAATCGAAAATAAGAGAATTAAACATAAAAATGACCGAATCTGTCGCTAGTCGCATGAAAAAATCAAACTCATTTGAACGCTGAAGTTGTTCTGACGACTTCCTACGTATTCTGACGACTAAATCGCAGCCACTGTAACCAATCCTATATTGGAGAGTATGAATTTGATTTTCATCCGATTTCATCAGAAGTCGTCAGTGCATTTCCTTACTAGTTTTAACCATTTAATCTTTTATATATATTTTCACTTTAATATTTACTTTAACTTTAATATTTACTCTCACATTAAATGCAACTTTAATTTAATTACGTAAATGCTTACCTTGACGATTACTTAGATACTTACCTTGACAATTACTTAGACACTTACCTTGACAATTACTTAGATACTTACCTTGACGAATACTTAGATACTTTACCTTGACAATTACTTAGATACTTACCTTGACAATTACTTAGATACTTACCTTGGCAATTACTTAGATACTTACCTTGATAATTACTTAGATACTTACCTTGACAATTACTTAGATACTTACCTTGACAATTACTTAGATACTAACCTTGACAATTACTTAGATACTTACCTTGACAATTACTTAGATACTTACCTTGACAATTACTTAGATACTTACCTTGACAATTACTTAGATACTTACCTTGACAATTACTTAGATACTTATCTTGACAATTACTTAGATACTTACCTTGACAATTACTTATATACTTACCTTGACAATTACTTAGATACTTACCTTGACAATTACTTAGATACTTACCTTGACAATTACTTAGATACTTTACCTTGACAATTACTTAGATACTTACCTTGATAATTACTTAGAAATTTACCTTGACAATTACTTAGACACTTACCTTGACGATTACTTAGATACTTTACCTTGACAATTACTTAGACACTTACCTTGACAATTACTTAGATACTTTACCTTGACAATTACTTAGACACTTACCTTGACAATTAGTTAGATACTTACCTTGACAATTACTTAGATACTTACCTTGACAATTACTTAGATACTTACCTTGACAATTACTTAGATACTTACCTTGACAATTACTTAGATACTTACCTTGACGATTACTTAGATACTTACCTTGACGATTACTTAGATACTTACCTTGGCGATTACTTAGATACTTTAAATTGACAATTACTTAGACACTTACATTGCCAATTACTTAGATACTTACCTTGACAATTATTTAGATACTTTACCTTGACAATTACTTAGACACTTACCTTGACAATTACTTAGATACTTACCTTGACAATTACTTAGACACTTACCTTGACAATTACTTAGACACTTACCTTGACAATTACTTAGACACTTACCTTGACAATTACTTAGACACTTACCTTGACAATTACTTAGACATTTACCTTGACGATTACTTAGATACTTTACCTTGACAATTACTTAGACACTTACCTTGACAATTACTTAAATACTTTCCTTGACAATTACTTAGATACTTACATTGACAATTACTTAGATACTTACCTTGACAATAACTTAGATACTTACCTTGACGATTACTTAGATACTTACCTTGACGATTACTTAGATACTTTACCTTGACAATTACTTAGACACTTTCCTTGACAATTACTTAGATACTTACCTTTACCATTACCTAGATACTTACCTTGACAATTACTTAGATACTTACCTTGACAATTACTTAGATACTTACCTTGACAATTACTTAGATACTTACCTTGGCAATTACTTAGATACTTACCTTGGCAATTACTTAGATACTTACCTTGGCAATTACTTAGATACTTACCTTGACAATTACTTAGATACTTACCTTTGCAATTACTTAGATTCTTACCTTGACAATTACTTAGATACTTACCTTGGCAATTACTTAGATACTTACCTTGGCAATTACTTAGATACTTACCTTGGCAATTACTTAGATACTTACCTTTACCATTACTTAGATACTTACCTTTACCATGACTTAGATACTTACCTTGACAATTACTTAGACACTACCTTTACCATGACTTAGATACTTACCTTGGCAATTACTTAGATACTTACCTTGACAATTACTTAGATACTTACCTTGGCAATTACTTAGATACTTTCCTTGGCAATTACTTAGATACTTACCTTGGAAATTACTTAGATACTTACCTTGACAATTACTTAGATACTTACCTTTACCATTACTTAGATACTTACCTTGGCAATTACTTAGATACTTACCTTGGCAATTACTTAGATACTTACCTTGATAATTACTTAGATACTTACCTTGACGATTACTTAGATACTTACCTTGATAATTACTTAGATACTTACCTTGACAATTACTTAAATTCTTACCTTGACAATTACTTAGATACTTACCTTGACAATTACTTAGACACTTACCTTGACAATTACTTAGATACTTACCTTGACAATTACTTAGATACTTACCTTGGCAATTACTTAGATACTTACCTTGACAATTACTTAGATACTTACCTTGACAATTACTTAGATACTTACCTCGACAATTACTTAGATACTTTACCTTGACAATTACTTAGACACTCACCTTGACAATTACTTAGATACTTACCTTGATAATCACTTAGACACTTACCTTTACCATTACTTAGATACTTACCTTGACAATTACTTAGACACTTACCTTTACCATTACTTAGATACTTACCTTGACAATTACTTAGATAGTTACCTTGACAATTACTTAGTTACTTACCTTGACAATTACTTAGATACTTACCTTTACCATTACTTAGATACTTACCTTGACAATTACTTAGATACTTACCTTTACCATTACCTAGATACTTACCTTGACAATTACTTAGATACTTACCTTGACAATTACTTAGATACTTACCTTGACAATTACTTAGATACTTACCTTGGCAATTACTTAGATACTTACCTTGGCAATTACTTAGATACTTGCCTTGGCAATTACTTAGATACTTACCTTGACAATTACTTAGATACTTACCTTTGCAATTACTTAGATTCTTACATTGACAATTACTTAGATACTTACCTTGGCAATTACTTAGATACTTACCTTGGCAATTACTTAGATACTTACCTTGGCAATTACTTAGATACTTACCTTTACCATTACTTAGATACTTACCTTTACCATTACTTAGATACTTACCTTGACATTTACTTAGACACTACCTTTACCATGACTTAGATACTTACCTTGGCAATTACTTAGATACTTACCTTGACAATTACTTAGATACTTACCTTGACAATTACTTAGACACTTACCTTTACCATTACTTAGATGCTTACCTTGGCAATTACTTAGATACTTACCTTTACCATTACTTAGATACTTACCCAGCTAACCAAAAGCTGTTTGTCCCACGTCTTAAGACGTCTGATACCCCTCGCTATAGAGTGATTTAAGGCTTGAGGCGGGGGAAATCAGACGTCTAGCGGACGTCTAACCCTCTTCATTTGCACAGGGGAAACCCTCTGCAAGACGTCTGATCCCACGTCTTGTCCCTCTCTGACAGAGGGGGACATCCACATGGCCCACATCTCACTCCACTCAGTTTTCAAGACGTGGGTCCCAGGTGGGACAGAGTACAGATGTCCCTCGCTATAGAGGGAAGAGAGATTTAAGACGTGGGACAGAGTGTGGATGTCCCTCGCTATAGAGGGATTCAAGACGTGGGACAGAGTGTAAATGTCCCCCTCTGCAACAGAGTGCGGATGTCCCTCTCTTCAAGACATGGGACAGAGTGCGGATGTCCCCCTCTGCAAGACGTGGGACAGAGTGCGGATGTCCCTCTCAGCAAAACGTGGGACAGAGTGCGGATGTCCCCCTCTGCAAGACGTGGGACAGAGTGCGGATGTCCCTCTCAGCAAAACGTGGGACAGAGTGCGGATGTCCCCCTCTGCGAGGGGGACATATCTCCCTTCTGCTCAAACTACTTCGGTAATTGGGGTATATAAATAAATTAAATATGTATAAGAAATAAAAAAGATCATACTGAATTATTACAATTTCTTACTATATTGCATATAGTGTATATGTACATTTGGATGTAAATAGATTATTTTATAATACATATTGTTATAAACCATTTAAATGGGAAGAAATGGAGAAAGAAATGTAGTGGTGATCTCGGCAATTAATTCCCAGGTAGCAATAAAAGTATTAATAATATTATAATAATATTATCTCGTAACATAAAGTAACATTATTTTCGATGTTAAAATAATATTATTATAACCTTGGAATTAGAATGTTGATTAAATATTATATCATAACCTTGGGAAAACATTACGATATAACATTACATAATATTAAAATATTATTAGGTAAGGTTAGAATAATATTATGTAATATTAAAATAATGCTATAAATATATTACTTTAACATAATATAGATATTATATAACATTTGTTCATTTTTTTACTTCTTATTAGAGTAAGGTTAATGTAATATTGAAAAAATATTATTAATATATATTATTCCAATATTGAATTACATTATAAAAAGTTTGATATAACATTATCTAAATTAAACATATTATTTGGTTAGGTTGAAACAATATTATTAATACATTAACACGATAAGTTGTCACTCAGTTCTGCAGCACAATTGGTACACTAATCTGTATTTTTCTAAAGAATTCAATGTTCCAGTAACAAGTTGGCTGTTGGTACAGTCAAAAGATGATATTGTGAATTTATCAAAGATCCCTCCTGACAGATTGGAAGGTACTATAAAAAATCTCCCAACCCTTCAGGAGAGACCAATTTTAAATCACTCGATTTAGCCACACTTGAAGATGCGTCCTGCCGACAACTATAGATTGTCAGTACTGCCATATGTGATCCAAATGTTGTATTCTGTTGATCTCACTCATTTCACTTCAAGAAGACTGCGATCCCGAAAGAAAATATCTAATAATTGAAGTACTCGACAGAATAGCAGTGTTGTTATCTGAAAAATAAGAAGTAAAAGCTACAAGCAACATTCAAAATATTTTTTAATAACTATCTTATGAGTATATAATTCATATTATACATGTTGAAAGTAGTCAATGTAGAATGTTCCATCTCACCAAATGTTCATTACAAGAATGATCAAATAATTATTTGAGATTTTATTTCCTTATCTTTGATTAAGCTCAATTTATTTTTCAGTGCAATATATATAAAATATAGAATATAGAATAAGCAAAGTTGACATTCCTGCAATGAACAAAGTGGTCTTCTACTAGAAGATCACTAGCTTTTTTATAGAGGTGCTCACCAGGAAATTTAAAATAAGTATATAAGAGGTGGTTCAGAGTCAAAATTTGAATTAGAGTATGTTGAACATGAATGAGTTTAAATCATATTTCCGATCAGATATATACTGTTTTAAACAACCCAGTCATATCGTCCTCTTGATTAGATCACAATACAGAATGAAACTATAAATTAGTAAGAATAATTCATAAATAATATCTTAGTTCGTATTAGTTATAAATATTATATTGAAGGTTTAAAAGTTGTGATTATTCACAATAAAATAATGTGAAGAAACATGAAGAGAAGAAGGCCTAGTAGAAGAGGGGAAAGTGAAAGTATGTTGCATGCACTGAGTTGACTATCAGGTTGTCACAGACCATGTTGACCCAACACATACCATGGTTCATAACTGAATCCCAACTTTCAGATTATGAATATGTCTGAATAAGAATTATTTCGAAAACTGTGCAATTTACTTTTATTTACTGAGGGAAAAAACTGATTTCAAATTGATAAGATTTAATTTTGAAAAATATGACATCAGAGCATCAATACATGAAATGAACCATAAGAAAATATAGAACGAGCTTTCTGAGCAACCGATTTCTTTGAGTACAGAAAAATGAAAATAATGACTGGTAATAAGAACTATATATGCCTCTACATTTGAATATGTTGAATATGTATAAAAAATAGGTTCAACATCTAGCTCCTTTTAGCATCACAATTACTGAGATACTTACCTTTTCATATATTTACCTTGTTTAATTTGATAAAACTTATATACCTGCTAATTTAGGAATTATCACTACCAGACGATTTGAATCTTCAATTCTCAAGTCCTTTGTAATTTGTATTTTTTTATAATTGAAGTTCCCTGTGATTTAAATCTCTTAGGTTCTTTTTTCCTTGTTTCTAACGTTCACTTTCGCAGTGATCGAGTTCTAGCTCCTATCGTCCATTCATGTATTCGCACCAATAATAATCGTCAAAATTAAATGATTAATTTAATTCTGTTTTAATATCCCCCATACTGGTACAACTATATACAACAATTTTTGAAGTCTAAATTAAAAGAAATATTCAAATTGAAACAGAAGTTTATTAGTTTTCATTTACATTTCTTATAGGCAGATGGAATTTCTATGTCAATGAACTAAGGAAAATATGGCTACAAACAATTCTCATAGAATACAAACGTATTTATAGAATTATTAATATCTTAGACCTACAACTAGAACGATAGTTCTATTTCATAGTAAAGGATTACTAATTGGATACGGTGTTATAGAAGACACGCGAAGCACCGATCGTGCACTAACTACTGATACATAACACGAGAAAGAACTACATTTAACACACTACAGATTACATAAAATGGATCAAAACTTCATTCCCTCGATATTGGGCTTCCAAGCGTCTATATAGACAATGAGATTAGCAAAGGAAATATGGGGATTGTAGAGTTATCTGTTACTATTGCCTTAGAACTGTTTGTGATGCTAGCTGGAATTCAACTAGAGAGTATTCGAATTGAGTATGGAGTTAAACATTAGGTTGTTAGATGTTCAGTTCAGTTACATAAGTGAATAATTGAAAGGGTGGGATATTATGAGAAACACTGGACTGTCATCACAATTATCTAAATGAATTCTAAGATTGAAACTGAAAGAACGCCGACTTCTCTAAACTGTTGAATGTGATATTCAATATGATATATTTTCAATTGATGAACACTTTCTTTCAATAATAATTAACAAAATATATTTCGTTTAACTTTCACAACTATCTATTTCTTCAGGACACTTACAAGATAAATTGCACATAAACACAATATTAGCACAGATTCCTTCCTAGCAACCTCATAATACAGCTACACATACATAACTATTGACACATACTTATTTAGCTATCTTTCTATAGTTGTATACGACACCATATTTTCTTAAGGGGACCGTACATTGTTTCGAAAACATTTTTATGAATGCAAATTTTTGTATTCAAAAGCCTAAGGCTTTTACAATTTTGAAGTTAAGGAATTATGGTTAATTCTCTAAAAAACCGTACCAGCTATATTTAATTTTAAAATTATCATTTTTCGAAATATCAAATTTAAAAGGAAAAAATAGTGTTTTTTAACTAAAAAATCTAAATTTCGAGAACCAATTCAAATCGAAAAAACCGCGTTATGATTTTGTAAAGATAGCGCTCTAAATGCTAAAGCCGTACATCAAAATTGTATAAGCCTGATGCTTTTGAAAAACGGTTCGAAATTCGAATAACTCGTTTTTTATAGGTCTTATCGGAAAAATGCCATGAGAAAAAAATAGAGAATTCCATTTTATAATCAAGGCTACCAGGTTTCAGAACCGTAGCTTCATTAATAAAAAATGTTTTCAAAATCTAAGAACAATCCCCTGAAGCTCAGTAAGCTAGCCGCTGGCACACTAGTCCGCATGGTGAGAAAAAAATATACTAAATTTAGACTTATTTGGAAGCTGTCTCTTCATGACCTTTGCTTTTTTGCATACGATTATACAAAAACGAAGGTGATAAATGATAAGATAATCTATTAATCACATCATGAACATTTCATATTATGAACATTTCATATTATGAACATTTCATATTATGAACATTTCATATTATGAACATTTCATATTATGAACATTTCATATTATGAACATTTCATATTATGAACATTTCATATTATGAACATTTCATATTATGAACATTTCATATTATGAACATTTCATATTATGAACATTTCATATTATGAACATTTCATATTATGAACATTTCATATTATAAACATTTCATATTATAAACATTTCATATTATAAACATTTCATATTATGAACATTTCATATTATAAACATTTCATATTATAAACATTTCATATTATAAACATTTCATATTATAAACATTTCATATTATGAACATTTCATATTATAAACATTTCATATTATGAACCTTTCATATTATGAACATTTCATATTATAAACATTTCATATTATAAACATTTCATATTATGAACATTTCATATTATGAACATTTCATATTATGAACATTTCATATTATAAACATTTCATATTATAAACATTTCATATTATGAACATTTCATATTATAAACATTTCATATTATAAACATTTCATATTATAAACATTTCATATTATAAACATTTCATATTATGAACATTTCATATTATGAACATTTCATATTATGAACATTTCATATTATGAACATTTCATATTATAAACATTTCATATTATAAACATTTCATATTATAAACATTTCATATTATGAACATTTCATATTATAAACATTTCATATTATAAACATTTCATATTATAAACATTTCATATTATAAACATTTCATATTATGAACATTTCATATTATAAACATTTCATATTATGAACCTTTCATATTATGAACATTTCATATTATAAACATTTCATATTATGAACATTTCATATTATGAACATTTCATATTATGAACATTTCATATTATGAACATTTCATATTATAAACATTTCATATTATAAACATTTCATATTATAAACATTTCATATTATGAACATTTCATATTATAAACATTTCATATTATAAACATTTCATATTATAAACATTTCATATTATAAACATTTCATATTATGAACATTTCATATTATAAACATTTCATATTATGAACCTTTCATATTATGAACATTTCATATTATAAACATTTCATATTATAAACATTTCATATTATGAACATTTCATATTATGAACATTTCATATTATGAACATTTCATATTATAAACATTTCATATTATAAACATTTCATATTATGAACATTTCATATTATAAACATTTCATATTATAAACATTTCATATTATAAACATTTCATATTATAAACATTTCATATTATGAACATTTCATATTATAAACATTTCATATTATGAACCTTTCATATTATGAACATTTCATATTATGAACATTTCATATTATGAACATTTCATATTATGAACATTTCATATTATGAACATTTCATATTATGAACATTTCATATTATGAACATTTCATATTATGAACATTTCATATTATAAACATTTCATATTATAAACATTTCATATTATGAACATTTCATATTATAAACATTTCATATTATAAACATTTCATATTATAAACATTTCATATTATGAACATTTCATATTATAAACATTTCATATTATGAACATTTCATATTATAAACATTTCATATTATGAACATTTCATATTATGAACATTTCATATTATAAACATTTCATATTATGAACATTTCATATTATAAACATTTCATATTATAAACATTTCATATTATGAACATTTCATATTATAAACATTTCATATTATAAACATTTCATATTATGAACATTTCATATTATGAACATTTCATATTATGAACATTTCATATTATGAACATTTCATATTATGAACATTTCATATTATAAACATTTCATATTATAAACATTTCATATTATAAACATTTCATATTATGAACATTTCATATTATAAACATTTCATATTATAAACATTTCATATTATGAACATTTCATATTATAAACATTTCATATTATAAACATTTCATATTATAAACATTTCATATTATAAACATTTCATATTATGAACATTTCATATTATAAACATTTCATATTATGAACCTTTCATATTATGAACATTTCATATTATAAACATTTCATATTATAAACATTTCATATTATGAACATTTCATATTATAAACATTTCATATTATAAACATTTCATATTATAAACATTTCATATTATAAACATTATAGTTACTCCTCTTGTTGGTAGGGGAGGAGCTTGAGGAGTTGGTAGATGGTAGAGCTGTAGCTGAGATTCTTTTCTATTGTTTATTAAGAAAATATCAGGTTAGAAAATTTGTAACAGTTTCACTAATATGTCAATAACTTCAATGTTCTTGAATTCTTAGGTACTTACACTGATGAAACAGAAGAATTGTAGTGCGATGGGGAGGCTGGGGCGATATTAAAAGATTCAACAACAGCAAAAAAATCTTGTGATAGAAGTCTTTTTTTTTTTTTTGATAATTGGCCCCATTTTTCCAAATTGCTCCAACTTCAAGAAATCGTCGCTTTCCGGTGGATGAACGTTGTTGACTTCTGTGAACGTATGAATAGGTAATAATACTTTATTAATAGTATAATAATTACTGATCACTGGTAGCTGGTAAATTGCTCGAAAACAATAGACCACCAAAGTGAAGTGATTTGGGTTCCTTCTTGGATAAATAACGTCAATCAAGAGACAAATCCGTAAATTAGGTAGGTAACCTGTACTACATTTTTTGGTAGAGGTTCAATATCATCTACAGATTATTTTGATCGACAGATAATGACGATTAAAAAGTTTTGTTGATCAGTTATAATTCTAGTGATTCACATTTATGAGGTTAATAATTTAACTCACGTCCAGTTGCAAATACAACTAAGGCGAAAATTGGCTCATCCAACTCTTCAGGTGATCCATCTACGTAGGGAGTGGCTTCACAATTCCCAGATGTTTCTACTGAAATGTGCGGTGGAGCTTTCTCATCTTCAGAACTGTTATTGTGGGATGTACTAGCTGGTGATACAGAATTGGAGGCTGGCTTTTCTCCTTTGGAGTGGCTATTTCTCTCAGAGCTGTTGTTGCTAAACATTGTTCTCTCCTGAACGTTGAATACTGTTGGCATTTGTTCCAAAGGCTCCATGTAGGAAAAATTGATCGGAGTTCTCTCTTCAGGGAAGTTTCTGAAAGGAAAAAAGAACAATTTTTTGGTGATAAGTTACAAATTATCATCTTTATATCATATATGCTTTAGCGATATTCATTCCACTGTTCCTTTTTAAATGGTTTAATAACATGTAAGTGAATCTCATTATATAAATTTTCTTAATGTATATAATCTTTGTGCAACACCTAAATAAAAAGCATTGCGCTAAACTTCTTTTATTTGAGATTAAGATAATTCTACTTACGAAAAAATATTAAGAAAATTTATTTAGCCTCTTGTTACGAAAATCTGATTATAGTTGAGTTAATATTCATTTTGAACGTAAGTTTGACTTTTAAGTAATAAGATATGTGTTATACGAGACGATAGTTTGTAACAAAAACGAAATGAGCACAAAGAGTACAATCACTTTATATATTAATGATGTGGACAAATTCTGCAATTTAAACATGTAAATTATAGTAACAACAATAAAACAACAATAAAAATAATTTATCAATATAAGGTATGCGCTATATCTTGTAGACATATTAATCCAGCTCAGTTTTAATTCTGTTTTAATTTCTGTCTTGAAATCAACACACTGATCGTTTCAAGCGTGAGTCAATAACTTCGTATTTATATGGAAATGATATTTTTTTATGTAATCCATGTGATGTATCTTTTAGGAATGTTAATCTATTTTCGTATTGATATCTTAAATAAACTTCAACCTGTAAAATTACATCATGGAAAACACATAAATAAAATAATGTAAGAATCGTGGGTGCACAAAATGCTTCAAACAAATATAGTTCAAATTTCCATAGCCTTATTAGTTAAATAAACTATAATAAACAGTTAAATAAACAGTTAATAAACTGTTAAATAAACAGAAAATTGCCACTGAGGCAATTTAACATTAACATTCAAACTACAAAATTTGACCCTCTGGCAGTTTGACCCCGGGGTAATTTCACCCACTGGTAATTTGCCCCATGGTAATTTGGTGCACTGACAATTGGCCTCACGACAATTGGGCCCCAGATAATTGAGCACCAAGACAATTTGGCCCACGACAATTGAGCCCCAAAACAATTAAGCCCAGATAAAAATTAGGCAGAAGACATAATAAAGAAGTATTACTTTGTTATTACTAGGGTAGTGACAATATTATCTTTGAAATATGCTTTATATTTTCTAAAGAAATGCTTAAAATTTTTAATTCGATTGATATACTTGATATGGTATATATTAGCAAGCCCCTTAAATCACATTTGGATGCTAATCTCATGTTTCAATGTAATGAAAATCGTTGAAGTATTTAATTAAATAAGTTGTATTAACTTGAATCATGTCACATGGATCAAATGTGTAGTGACAAAGCCAAATATTTAGTGATTGATTATACCTATGTTACATTGAACATTTGTAGGGATAAAATGACATTATGAGAATGATTATCTAATAGTAATTCATAAAACTCTTCAAAATTGAACACTGTACTGGCTTTAAAAAATTCGCATTAACTTTAATTCAATTTGAATGTTCAAATAATTTATATGGCCTGTCTCGGAACAGAAAATTATTGTACTTTAAAAGAATAATATTATTTATTCGTGAAAAAAATATATTCTATTAATTTAAAAATATTTATTTTTCATAACGAGAATTCTATTTTTCATAATGAGAATATATTTTCTATATTCGGAATATTCTTTATTATAATGATGCTCAAGACTATATCTTTATACAAAACCCATATTGTCACAACCCTAATTATTACAGTAGCAGACCGTTAATGGAAAAATCTCAAAATTTTATAATTTTTATTTATTTCATAAATAGGTACCTACCTAAAAACCTTATAAATGATTGTACAAAATATCAGAGCTCTAGAGTCTGCCTGTGTGACGCTATGGCTCTGGGGAGAGGGGGGAGGGGGTGGGTATAGCGCTCTGTTAGTTTGAATAACTCGTTTTCTATGAGTCTTATCGAAAAAATGCCATGACCATGAACAAAAACAAAAGGGAATTAAATTTTATATATGGGTACGAAGTTTCAGAACCGTAACTTCATTATATATTTTTTTTTCAAAAAACATGGTCAGTCCCCCAATAACTGCGAATGTCATTTTGAGGCACTTCAAAATGACACAAATTATTTGTATTCAAAAGTATAGAGCTATTTTTTGGTTGAATCTATGGAACTGCAGTTTTTTGCATTTCATTCTTCAGAAAATTCTATACAAAACGCTGAGAGATGATTTCAGAAATTCCGAATTTTTTTTTCAAAATATTATTATTATTTTTTTTTTTTATGTTTTTTTTTGGAAAAAAAATGATTTTTTCGATAACTAATACTAAATTCACCAATCGGCTTTTGAACATTTTGTAGAAAAGAGAATTGCGATTCTAATGGAAAAAACCCTAAAGCGCTAGCTTCAAAATTGTAGGAGTTCTATACTTTTAAAAAACATTTCGAAATTCGTTCGAATTTCAAATAACTCATTTTCTATGCGTCCAATCGAAAAAATGTCCTGAACAAAAATGTCTTAGAATTCAATTTTATATGAACTTTCAAAGTTTCATAAGCATAACTTCAAGAATAATTTTTTTCCGAAATCCCTGTAAGGTTGATATAAATAATTCATGTAAGGTTGATATAAATAATGGTTGATATAAATTGTCTTTCGGCCCATTTGTCCGGGACCCAATCGTCGTGAGGTCCAATTGCCCTGAGCGCAATTGTCTTGGGCTCAATTGTCGACGGGTCTAATTGTCGGGGCCCATTTGTCAGGGACCAATTTTCTTGGGCCCAATCCTCGGTCTACGGGTAGTTTGACCCTCTGGTAATTTGCCTCCTGGTAATTTTTCCCTGGTTAAATTACCGTGGTAATTTAACCAGGGAAATTTGACCCCTGGGTATTTGACCCCACTAATTAGACCCATGATATTTGATCGCGGTGATTTGACCCCCGGTAATTTGATCTCAGGAACTTGAGGCTGGTAAAGTGAACATGGTAATTTTACCCACGTGTAATTTTACCTCCTGATATATTAACTTCCGGTAATTTGACACCAGTAATTTGATCCCCAGTAATTAGACACCTGTAATATTGTCACGGTAATTTGTCCCAGTGATTATTAGAACCCCGGTAACTTGACCCCCAAAAATGGACCTCTATACTTGGATTCCGTTTATTTGGTCCAGGTAATTTGAACCCCAGTAATTTGACTAACAGTAATTTGCCTACCAGTAATTTGACCCCCAGTAATTTGACCCCAGTAATTTGACCACCAGTAATTTGACTACCAGTAATTTGATACCGGTAATTTGATCGCGGTAATTTTATCCTAGTTATTATACCCTGGTAATTTTAACCCCAGTAATTTGACCTCGATAATTTGAGCCCCAGTTTTTGATCCCGGTAATTTGACTCTGATAACTAGTTTTGCATTCATCTAGCTTCTTGTGTCGCAATATACGCTTTCGAAGTCTGATGTTAGTGATACAGCATGTTCGTGTGAGTGATTTGGCAGTTCAAGAGTCAGTTCTTACAGCATATGATATATTTGTAGCTTATTTAACCGAGTGAAGCAAATTTGATTTTGTTAGGAGTTAGTAGGAAGATCTCTGGAGGTGATTCTGCCACCGCTATCAACGTAAATAAGGTGTACGGACAATTGTCGACGGACGATAATAAAGTTGTTGTAATAGAGATTCTGGTGCTAGGAGACACTCTACGCCCCTCAAAATACCCCCTTTAGATAAATAGGCTCCACCCCTCACGCCCACGTGATCGTCAGATTCTGGCAGCAAGTAGATTTCAACGTGATGTAGGGCAGTACTGAGAAACACTGTAATGTCCCGGACTGACTTTCACGAAACAGCTTGTGACAAAAACTCTAGTGATTGTAATCTACAATCGAATAAATTATTCCCGGCTCTAGTGTATTTCGTTAACCCATTTCTGCAGAGCAGCAACACAGTTGCCAGGTAAATTAATGTCCCATGAAAAACATAAAAATTATGGATTGCCAGTTCTATCGAGCTCAGTAGTTTTATTCAAGTCCAATAAATGTTCAATATAAGTATAACACTGTTTGGTTGAATAGAATGGCTATTGATTAATTTCAAATCTCTTTGATGACTGGTTCATTTCATGATATCTGGATTGCTATACTCATTAAATCGTAAGTTGTACATTATATTTTGATGCTATTTTTTAAATTTTACTGTGATATGGTGGGTGAAAGGTATTTCTTTTGTGCCATGTAAACTAAATTATTAATTACTCTACATTTGTAAATTATATGAAACAAAATATTTAGTGTGGTAACTATAGTTACCGCTCGGCAGTTTCAGAAACAAAATAATTAGTATGGTAACTATAGTTACCGCTTTGTGAGTTTCATTTCGATGTATTTATCGATTCAAATTAACTTCCATTGTTAATATTCATCTTAATAGTATTTTCATGAAATATTTTAATTTCACCTAATTTTTATTTTATTTTTTCCCTAATTTATTGTTGTTTTGAAGGGAATGCAGAGAAAATTTTGAAAAAATTTCGACTTTACTGGACATTTTGGACTTTCTGGGTACAATGATATTGGTCAATGATACTTGTTCCTATTGCCATGAGAATAGATACTATTAGCCTAATAACTATAGATGATTTCATTACTCAGATGATGGTAAATAAGGGTAGATTCTAAAAAGTGAGACCACAGTTACAACCTTTGAATAAAACAGCAAATATTGTCAAAGGTGAAGAACTTACAATGTTGACATCTTATTTAGAACCAAACGTTAGCATCTATGGCTAACACTTGTAACTTTTATGTCTTTAGTGTTGAATTCAATTTCAATAAATCTTAACAATTATATGTAAGAAAAGCTAGAACAAAGCATTGTAGATGCCAGGAATGTGGCATCTACTTAGCTTGTATTTCTAAAATATATTCATATTTGTTCATCCTAAGTGGAAAAAGGCATTCAATACTCACTAAAGAGATAATATTATGTTTTAGAAAGGAATGGAAACTATTATATTATTCAATTGCCTTAAACAATACTCTGAACATGAAATAATATTTTCGAAAAACGCTATTTTGCTTACGTTACTGCCGAATGGTAACTATAATTGCCAGGAATGTGAAGAATGTGTCAGAAGTGTGAAGAATGTGTCAGGAATGTGTCAGAAAAATGAAGAATGTGTCAGGAATGTGAAGAATGTGTCAGGAATGTGAAGAATGTGTCAGGCCTATGGTAAATGTTTTTTAAGAATGTGATGAATGTGTCAGGATATCTTTTTTACAATAAGATTATTTAAATAACATTTATTACAATTACACTCAGCACTCTTCAATAACAATTTGCGTTAAATGAGTTATTTCTTCATTTATTTTTTGTTTCTTTCATCCGTGAAAACTTTTCTAATTTTCAAAGAAATTTTCATTCTTCACGTTTTGCCCAAAAAAGTTTTTTTACTTATAGTGGCTTTAATTCTATGTATTTTTGTATACTCTTTTTCTCAATAAATATTATCATTATCATATTAATTCATAGTTGAGTTTCGTTTTTTTAGGACCCACCCTGAATAGAGAGATTATTTTTTAGTTCGATGAAGATATTTCAATTCAAGATCTTAGATAATAAAGTGTGTCCACTGCCACCAATATTATGCATAATCTTACAGAATGATTAGTAACATGCAGATTCAATGGCAGTACTACATTTTGAATCACTGTATTAGTATCACTATCAGTAACATCAATGCATCACTTTGACTCGAAGTCAGTTCAAGTCAAACTTCTCCAGTCACCAACACATCACTCCGGAGCACTTACCATCCTCACTCTATGAAGACTGCGAGTAAACTGAAGTATGAATCTTAGACTCCAACGTATTCGAAAATTAAGCCACACACAAATCCATTGGTAATGAAACTTGAGCTACTTTTTAGGGGAGAAACTCTACCGAGGAGAGATGAATGACATTAATTTACAGGACATTATACTAAAATGAAGTAAACATCAAATGAAGTAAACATCAAATGAAGTAAACATCAAATGAAGTAAACATCAAATGAAGTAAACATCAAATGAAGTAAACATCAAATGAAGTAAACATCAAATGAAGTAAACATCAAATGAAGTAAACATCAAATGAAGTAAACATCAAATGAAGTAAACATCAAATGAAGTAAACATCAAATGAAGTAAACATCAAATGAAGTAAACATCAAATGAAGTAAACATCAAATGAAGTAAACTTCAAATGAAGTAAACATCAAATGAAGTAAACATCAAATGAAGTAAACATCAAATGAAGTAAACATCAAATGAAGTAAACTTCAAATGAAGTAAACATCAAATGAAGTAAACATCAAATGAAGAAAACATCAAATGAAGAAAACATCAAATGAAGTAAACATCAAATGAAGTAAACATCAAATGAAGTAAACATCAAATGAAGTAAACATCAAATGAAGTAAACATCAAATGAAGTAAACATCAAATGAAGAAAACAACAAATGAAGTAAACATCAAATGAAGTAAACATCAAATGAAGTAAACATCAAATGAAGTAAACATCAAATGAAGTAAACATCAAATGAAGAAAACAACAAATGAAGTAAACATCAAATGAAGTAAACATCAAATGAAGTAAACATCAAATGAAGTAAACATCAAATGAAGTAAACATCAAATGAAGAAAACAACAAATGAAGTAAACATCAAATGAAGTAAACATCAAATGAAGTAAACATCAAATGAAGTAAACATCAAATGAAGTAAACATCAAATGAAGAAAACAACAAATGAAGTAAACATCAATTGAAGTATACATCAAATGAAGTAAACAACAAATGAAGTAAACATCAAATGAAGTAAACATCAAATGAAGTAAACAATAAATGAAGTAAACATCAATTGAAGTATACATCAAATGAAGTAAACATCAAATGAAGTAAACATCAAATGAAGTAAACAACAAATGAAGTAAACATCAAATGAAGTAAACATCAAATGAAGTAAACAACAAATGAAGTGAACATCAAATGAAGTAAACATCAAATGAAGTAAACAACAAATGAAGTAAACATCAATTGAAGTAAACATCAAATGAAGTAAACATCAAATGAAGTAAACAACAAATGAAGTAAACATCAAATGAAGTAAACAACAAATGAAGTAAACATCAAATGAAGTAAACATCAAATGAAGAAAACAACAAAGGAAGTAAACATCAAATGAAGTAAACATCAAATGAAGTAAACATCAAATGAAGTAAACATCAAATGAAGTAAACATCAAATTAAGTAAACATCAAATGAAGTAAACATCAAATGAAGTAAACATCAAATGAAGTAAACAACAAATGAAGAAACATCAAATGAAGTAAACATCAAATGAAGTAAACATCAAATGAAGTAAACATCAAATGAAGTAAACATCAAATGAAGTAAACATCAAATGAAGTAAACAACAAATGAAGTAAACATCAAATGAAGTAAACATCAAATGAAAGTAAACATCAAATGAAGTAAACATCAAATGAAGTATAAAACAAATGAAGTAAACATCAAATGAAGTAAACATCAAATGAAGTAAACATCAAATGAAGTAAACATCAAATGAATTAAACATCAAATGAAGTAAACATCAAATGAAGTTAACATCAAATGAAGTAAACATCAAATGAAGTAAACAACAAATGAAGTAAACATCAAATGAAGTAAACATCAAATGAAGTAAACAAAAAATGAAGTAAACATCAAATGAAGTAAACATCAAATGAAGTAAACATCAAATGAAGTAAAAATCAAATGAAGTAAACAACAAATGAAGTAAACATCAAATGAAGAAAACATCAAATGAAGTAAACAACAAATGAAGAAACATCAAATGAAGTAAACATCAAATGAAGTAAACATCAAATGAAGTAAACATCAAATGAAGTAAACAACAAACGAAGTAAACAACAAATGAAGAAAACATCAAATGAAGTAAACATCAAATGAAGTAAACATCAAATGAAGTAAACATCAATGGAATGTAAACATCAAATGAAGTAAACATCAAATGAAGTAAACAACAAATGAAGTAAACATCAAATGAAGTAAACAACAAATGAAGTAAACATCAAATGAAGTAAACAACAAATGAAGTGAACATCAAATGAAGTAAACATCAAATGAAGTAAACAACAAATGAAGTAAACATCAAATGAAGTAAACAACAAATGAAGTAAACAACAAATGAAGAAAACATCAAATGAAGTGAACATCAAATGAAGTAAACATCAAATGAAGTAAACAACAAATGAAGTAAACATCAATTGAAGTAAATATCAAATGAAGTAAACAACAAATGAAGTAAACATCAAATGAAGTAAACAACAAATGAAGTAAACATCAAATGAAGTAAACATCAAGTGAAGAAAACAACAAATGAAGTAAACATCAAATGAAGTAAACATCAAATGAAGTAAACATCAAATGAAGTAAACATCAAATGAAGTAAACATCAAATGAAGTAAACATCAAACGAAGTAAACATCAAATGAAGTAAACAACAAATGAAGTAAACATCAAATGAAGTAAACATCAAATGAAGTAAACATCAAATGAAGTAAACATCAAATGAAGTATAAAACAAATGAAATAAACATCAAATGAAGTAAACATCAAATGAAGTAAACATCAAATGAAGTAAACATCAAATGAAGTAAACATCAAATGAAGTTAACATCAAATGAAGTAAACATCAAATGAAGTAAACAACAAATGAAGTAAACATCAAATGAAGTAAACATCAAATGAAGTAAACAAAAAATGAAGTAAACAAAAAATGAAGTAAACATCAAATGAAGTAAACATCAAATGAAGTAAACATCAAATGAAGTAAACAACAAATGAAGTAAACATCAAATGAAGAAAACATCAAATGAAGTAAACAACGAATGAAGAAACATCAAATGAAGTAAACATCAAATGAAGTAAACATCAAATGAAGTAAACATCAAATGAAGTAAACAACAAACGAAGTAAACAACAAATGAAGAAAACATCAAATGAAGTAAACATCAAATGAAGTAAGCATCAAATGAAGTAAACATCAAATGAAGTAAACATCAAATGAAGTAAACATCAATGGAATGTAAACATCAAATGAAGTAAACATCAAATGAAGTAAACAACAAATGAAGTAAACATCAAATGAAGTAAACAACAAATGAAGTAAACATCAAATGAAGTAAACAACAAATGAAGTGAACATCAAATGAAGTAAACATCAAATGAAGTAAACAACAAATGAAGTAAACATCAAATGAAGTAAACAACAAATGAAGTAAACAACAAATGAAGAAAACATCAAATGAAGTGAACATCAAATGAAGTAAACATCAAATGAAGTAAACAACAAATGAAGTAAACATCAATTGAAGTAAATATCAAATGAAGTAAACAACAAATGAAGTAAACATCAAATGAAGTAAACAACAAATGAAGTAAACATCAAATGAAGTAAACATCAAGTGAAGAAAACAACAAATGAAGTAAACATCAAATGAAGTAAACATCAAATGAAGTAAACATCAAATGAAGTAAACATCAAATGAAGTAAACATCAAATGAAGTAAACATCAAACGAAGTAAACATCAAATGAAGTAAACAACAAATGAAGTAAACATCAAATGAAGTAAACATCAAATGAAGTAAACATCAAATGAAGTAAACATCAAATGAAGTATAAAACAAATGAAATAAACATCAAATGAAGTAAACATCAAATGAAGTAAACATCAAATGAAGTAAACATCAAATGAAGTAAACATCAAATGAAGTTAACATCAAATGAAGTAAACATCAAATGAAGTAAACAACAAATGAAGTAAACATCAAATGAAGTAAACATCAAATGAAGTAAACAAAAAATGAAGTAAACAAAAAATGAAGTAAACATCAAATGAAGTAAACATCAAATGAAGTAAACATCAAATGAAGTAAACAACAAATGAAGTAAACATCAAATGAAGAAAACATCAAATGAAGTAAACAACGAATGAAGAAACATCAAATGAAGTAAACATCAAATGAAGTAAACATCAAATGAAGTAAACATCAAATGAAGTAAACAACAAACGAAGTAAACAACAAATGAAGAAAACATCAAATGAAGTAAACATCAAATGAAGTAAACATCAAATGAAGTAAACATCAAATGAAGTAAACAACAAATGAAGTAAACATCAAATGAAGTAAGCATCAAATGAAGTCAACATCAAATGAAGTAAACATCAAATGAAGTAAGCATCAAATGAAGTAAACAACAAATGAAGTAAACATCAAATGAAGTAAACAACAAATGAAGTAAACAACAAATGAAGTAAGCAAAAAATGAAGTAAACAACAAATGAAGTAAAAAACAAATAAAGTAAACATCAAATGAAGTAAACATCAAATGAAGTAAACATCAAATGAAGTAAACAACAAATGAAGTAAACATCAAATGAAGTAAACATCAAATGAAGTAAACAACAAATGAAGTAAACATCAAATGAAGTAAACATCAAATGAAGTAAACATCAAATGAAGTAAACAACAAATGAAGTAAACAACAAATGAAGTAAACATCAAATGAAGTAAACAACAAATGATGTAAACAACAAATAAAGTAAACATCAAATGAAGTAAACAACAAATGAAGTAAACATCAAATGAAGTAAACATCAAATGAAGAAAACAACAAATGAAGTAAACATCAAATGAAGTAAACATCAAATGAAGTAAACATCAAATGAAGTAAACATCAAATGAAGTAAACATCAAATGAAGTAAACATCAAATGAAGCAAACATCAAATGAAGTATAAAACAAATGAAGTAAACATCAAATGAAGTAAACATCAAATGAAGCAAACATCAAATGAAGTATAAAACAAATGAAGTAAACATCAAATGAAGTAAACATCAAATGAAGTAAACATCAAATGAAGTAAACATCAAATGAAGTAAACATCAAATGAAGTAAACATCAAATGAAGTAAACAAAAAATGAAGTAAACATCAAATGAAGTAAACATCAAATGAAGTAAACAACAAATGAAGAAACATCAAATGAAGTAAACATCAAATGAAGTAAACATCAAATGAAGTAAACATCAAATGAAGTAAGCATCAAATGAAGTAAACAACAAATGAAGTAAACATCAAATGAAGTAAAAATCAAATGAAGTAAACAACAAATGAAGTAATCATCAAATGAAGTAAACATCAAATGAAGTAAACAACAAATGAAGTAAACATCAATTGAAGTAAACATCAAATGAAGTAAACATCAAATGAAGTAAACATCAAATAAAGTAAACATCAAATGAAGTAAACATCAAATGAAGTAAACATCAAATGAAGTAAACATCAAATGAAGTAAACAACAAATGAAGTAAACATCAATTGAAGTAAACATCAAATGAAGTAAACATCAAATGAAGTAAACATCAAATGAAGTAAACAAAAAATGAAGTAAACATCAAATGAAGTAAACATCAAATGAAGTCAACATCAAATGAAGTAAACATCAACCCAGTTAGGAATAGAAGCAGTATATTGGTCGTTTTTCCATAGTTTACCGCAGTCTCGGCATTTCTGAGTAGCGCCGAGTAGATAATCTAAACGCTCTGCTTTTAACAACCCTAATTTGACATGGCCTCCGCACTATACTGACGAAATAATCTGCCTAGATTTGAGGTGTTTAAATCAGCCGAAAACTCTTGCGAACTGAGCAATGAATAACTGTAGAGTTTACAGCAGTTCTAAATGGCCATTGACTCCCGAGATTAAAGTAGTATATAATTGTTCATAAACTATTCTAACAGCTTAATTAATATATATACTTACCTATAATGATATTCTGCAATATATATCTAATAATAAATACCAATTCTTATCAAATAATGGAAATACTTATTTCTATTCATATATTTGATAGAAAATAAATTTAGTATTTTAATATTGATAAATACATTATTAATAATTATATCTTCATTATTTATATTAAAAGTGTAAAGTTCTTAGTAAGCTATAACACTAATAGGATTTTTTTAAATAATCTAATAAATTCAAAATATTTTTATTGCTTGTTAATGAAGGAAAACAAATCATGCCATAACAACTATAACAAGTGAATACTATTAAGTAAATTACAAGCCTTTAATCTATTTGAAACAAAATATTCTGTTCATCAATAAAAAAAATAAACTAATATTTATAATCATTTCGATTTACGTGGGAAGAAAATGAATAAATTGATGCAGTCTCTGCTCGAAATATTTTTAGTTTTCTATGATTTATTACTAGAAAATTTCAAATATTTGCTACGGAAACTGAAGTACAAAATAAATATAAGTAAATTTACTGAATAATGAAGTACTTATATTTTACTACGAATCATACTTTGATTTTTTTAATTATTATTTAAAATATAATCTTATAGAATAATAAGGTAAAGTCCTAGTTGAGTGTAGCATTGCAGGTAACTAGGACTGGGGTAATTTTATTATAAAATTAATGTATATAATTTATCATTCTATCAAATCATTTTAATAGTGACCGGTATATTCCACCCCGGTGAATTCCACCGCAGTTTATTCCACCCCACTTTGCGGGTTAGGTTTGGTTAGTCATTAATACTAATCATTTATTAATATTTTGAATTATACTACCTAAGTAATTTCCATTATATTTTATAGAATTTAGCCTTCTTAGATTTTAGTTTTGCTTATAATCGTTAACTTCGGCTGCAATCACATCTTCTTCTTCAAATTGACTCAAAATTTGATTTTTCAAATTATCCCAAAACCGATCAAATATTTGAGTCATTTTGACTCGTCCTATTATTCTATTAAAAACAAGAGCCATATTGACTCTTAATTCATAGTCAGATTGACTCAGTTAGAGTCAGGTAGAGTCAATCAAGAAAAAATGCTCCAATATTTGAGTTTTGAGTGCATTGACTCAAGCGATGAGTCAGGTTGACTCGAAATTTTTCTCAGTGTACTGTTCGTTCTTTTAATAGTCAACATCCTAGGTAAGTGACTGCATTCACTGAGTAGCTATACTGCATACATGAGCTCTGTCAACGACAGATGTTAGTTGATTTTGATCGTGGAGCCAATAATTATAGTCCTTTGCATTAAATTTCATTTTGACGTCAGCGACATGGCCTTTGGCTCCGAAGTAGATTTTTAACCCCACTCCTAGATTTATAATTGTTCACTGGGGTGGAAAGTACCTAGAACCTTTTTAATTTGTATCAATGATAAAACTTATAATAACCATGAAAAAATGCGAGATTATGCATGTTATTTTTTATAGTCGAAAATGTGTAACTATCCGATAACTCAGAATTACCCGATATATTCAATTACATTTTGTTAGATGATATCAATAATTAATAAGTGATTTTCAAAGAATGAAAAAATAATGTTCATCAAATTCAATCTCCTTATAAAAAATGTTATCTTCACAAATATTGCAGCTATGTTCCATATTGTTCCATAATATAAAAGGGATGATTTAAATATGAATTCAATATTAAATATGAAATGTTTAGTAAAGATTTGTTTAGTTCAGTTTTAACACCAATAAATGCACTTACACTGCCTATAAACATCTATTTTCTCATGCATTATTAAATTATTCGAAACTATATAATGTCTTTCGAAATATGTACACAAAATATAATCAGTTATTATTAATTATCAAGAATAAAAAATTAATTTGTTGTTCGATAATTAATACTATTTTTTCTGTGCAGTTTATTTACAAATCTTTAACGGTTCTGTTTTGCACTCAAACTTTATTCCTCTTTATTCTAACAATTTACATATTGTTTTTGAATTCACTTACAAAATTGTTTTCTTCACTCGATTGGTATTTGTTGCAAGACAGTAACTGGTTTGGTGTTGCATTACTTTGCAATGATTCTCTTCAATAATGTTGCATTCGGGACAAAATACGACATTCTCTTATTTCTGAATCAAAGGCCTCCGTGCCAACATTAAAAACCCTACTTTTTAATTACCGTATAAATCATGAACTGATTAATTAACTCCTCATTATATTGACTTGACGAACAATTCAACTAGGCAAATATTGAATCTTTTTACCTATCAGGAATTCATCAAATGCAAAGATTGAGTCTATTAAACTATGGACTTTTGTATGGAAAAATAGTGTAAAACACTTCATAATTCAGAATTAGGGCGCATAATATAGCTTTTCGATGGAAAGTAAGTTATATAAGAGTGTTTACAGTAGTGGGCAGATGAAACATTTAATAAGATACTGAAATATTGATAATGTTTATGTTTTATGTACAAAAACATATAGATGCAATAAAGTAACTTATATGAATAACAAATTATTTCGGAGAATGATTTGATGAATTTCTTATTTTCATTGTAGTCAATTTGATTCAGAAATAGTGTAAAATATGATATTGGAATTGCATGTCAATTATATAAGATTTCAATGATAGATTTGCTCTGATAGAACATCAAAGAATTTCTTCGATGTTATTCTCTGATATTAAAAATAAGGTGAA
Organism: Caprella mutica; assembly: GCA_947561585.1. Lineage (NCBI taxonomy): Eukaryota > Metazoa > Arthropoda > Malacostraca > Amphipoda > Caprellidae > Caprella > Caprella mutica. Next base: position 84,179 of record CANNZV010003683.1, read on the forward strand.
AATAAGCTTTAGAATATCGTGCTCTTCAATAGAAGAGATATTGATCAATTTCCAATTCTACAAAAAATAAATAAATTGATACATCAATGGATTCCATATAGCTATAGAACGTAACATTTTGTTACATAGAGAAACCGCAGATGAAAAACTATTTCTCGATAACCAGTTATTATTAGTTATTATTTTTCAATAAAATTAAAGTTTAGACAAAATAATTTTCCGACTATTGTAAACAAAATGTATTTATCATTGTATTCATTATGGTAAATAAAAAACGGATGCTAGTTTTGTATACGATCTGGGCGTCATTTTCTATTCTAGTTCAGTATGCACATAGAGTTATGATAAACTACTCTAGAGAGAGGAAGTGTTGCAGCGATTGCAGGACGCTAAAGAAGATGGTGTAGAACCTTATTTTGATTCAGTTATATCATTTCTCCATTAAATTTTGTTTCAGTTATATCATTTCTTCATTAAACTGACGCTAGATTGCCAGTCACGTGACCCAAAAATAAGGATTTTAGCGTCCCGCAAGACGCGATATTATTTTGGCCACTGACTTTCCATATGAAAAAAGATACCCTCATATGATCTACATCCTACTAAACTTATGAATATAATTTAAAATAGGCCTAATGATTTCTAATTTTATTACTTCGAATGAATTGGGAGAATATCAGACAAGAAAGCATTGAATATTAAAAATAAATAAATATAAATAATATTTAATAGATAATAATATTTGAATAAAAATAATATTTAAATATTATAATAATAAATGTAATATATATTTTCTTTTTTTTTCAATTCATTATTGATAATGTTTTGTATTTCTTTTCTATTGAATTATCATAAACTGGAAATCAAAACAAAGAGTCTACACTCTTTTTGTTAGCGTAAGTTTAGTGTTCCATACTATAATGGGGCACACTGAGTATCAAAAAATAATTAAAAGAATAGCATATTTAATGAACCAAATTATATACGGTTTAGTAACCGTAAGGCCCCCTTCACACTCGCGTTTCTCAAACGCCGCGTTAGAAATACTGCTCTTTTGGCATGTCTTCACACTTGCTTTTTTGCAACGCTGCGTTGAAAAAAAACTAATCTAGTCATTTTTTCTTGTTATTATTTGGTTATCATTTTATCTAATTATCATTTTCTTTTGTTATCATTTTCTCTGTTTATCATTTTATTTGGTTATCATTTTCTCTGGTTATCATTTTCTTTAGTTATCATTTCCTTTGGTTATCATTTTCTCTGGTTATTATTTTCTCTGGTTATAATTTTCTCTGGTTATCATTTTCTCGATCTGGTTATCATTTTCTATGTTAATCATTTTCTCCGGTTATCATTTTCTCTGGTTATCATTTACTTTGGTTATCATTTTCTTTGGTTATCATTTTTTCTGTTTATTATTTTCTTTGGTTATCATTTTCTCTGGTTATCATTTTCTCTGATTATCAATTTCTCTGGTTATCATTTTCTCTGGTTATCTTTTTCTATGGTCATCATTTTCTCTGATTATCATTTTCTCTGATTATCATTTCCCCTGGTTATTATTTTCTTTTGTTATCATTTCATCTGGTTATCATTTTCTCTGGTCATGATATGGAACTGAATTGATTCTGAATTATCGAACAGTTCCACATTTTCGATCACCAACAAATAACGAGTTAAACTGTCATATTAATTATATACTTTTTGTGATATGATCGAATATGTGTAACTGACTGATAATTCATAACTTACCTAACTTTTACAACTCTATCACAGTTGCCAGAGACCCTAATTGTTATGTGGGTAGAAAATGATAACCATTGTAGACAATTATTTTTCTATTTTTCGTCTTATTTTCTTCAAAAGTTTTGTGTTTGCATGCAATCCCAGCAGTGAAAAAAACGCAAATGTGAACGGTACAATAGACATTCGTATCCTGCTAAAGTTCTAGCGTTAAAAATTCTGCTGGTATTTTAGCAGGGGACTAAGCTATGTTGCGTTAGAAAAATTGCTGCGTTTTTTCTAACGCAAGTGTGAAGAGCTCCGTTAAAATCAATTGCAGCTAAACTCTTTGCCATGAGCAGTATTTCTAACGCGACGTTGAGAAACGCAAGTGTGAAATGGGCCTAAAGGAAAGATATTGTTTTGTAATAAGATATAACACTTGCAGTTTCTGAAACCTGTGTTTCGAAGTAGTTACTAGCTGCTGCTTTAGGGTACGGTTACTATGGATGCGTATCCAAGCGATTTTTCGCACTGACGACTTCTGATGAAATCGGATGAAAATCAAATTCATACTTTCCAATGGGAGTGGTTACAGTGGCTGCGATTTGGTCGTCAGAATACGTACGAAGTCGTCAGACTAACTTCAGCGTTCATATGAGTTTGATTTTTTCATGCGACTTGCGACAACTTTCGGTAATTTTTGTGAATATTTCTCTTTCTTTTGATTGCTATTACTGTTTACCCATGCATTTTGGAAATATATTATTTGATACTAGGTATCAGAAATAATACAGATATTATTTAATTATATAAAATTAATTTAATCATTATATAATTATATATGAAGGCTTGAATTGGTTGTTACTTCATGCAATTTATATTTTTAATAAAATGGAATACCTTTCAATAATTATATTACATAAAAAATATTCTCATCATTTCTCTATTTAGGTACTTCAAAATTGTGTGTAGTGAAATTGTGAAAATAATAATAAGGCACACATGTATTAATTTCTCCCGAAAATTATATCAAATAAATATAGTTTTGACCACATTATTAATGGGACAGAAACACACTGACGATCAGAAATCGCGTTCAGTGTAACCACCTCGCACTGACGATCAGTTCTGACGATATCGTCAGTGCGAAAAATCGCTTGAATACGCATGCATAGTAACCGTACCCTTAGTTTTAACCGTACGCGGACACTTGGCCGAATGGATATTTGGCCGAAAGTCAATTGGCCGAAAGATTTTTATTCAATGTACATCCATATTAGCAACTGCAGCCTCCGTTTTATCTATACTAATAATTTCCCACGTGTGTTTATATATTCATTTATTTTTTCATTTAGTGTCCGTTTTTATTTGACGGGTATTGAACATGAAGAATATAACTATGATACGCACGGGAATATATTGACTTGATATTTAAATTGTTTTTATTCAATTTTTGTGTGTATTCTATCCATAAAATAAAGTATCAACTTATGCAGAAAAATATATTTTAATTGAGTTAAATGACAGAACCTAATAACGGGTAATAAATTGGTATCGAAGACCCGTTATTTTTAACGGGCAAATACACTAGTTTAATAACATTTTTTATTTCTATGTAATTTGAAGTTATTTTATTTAAGGGAAATTAAATTTTAATATGTAGATGATGTGTATCCATATCACAAACTACAGCCTCCGGTCAATTCAATAAATGTTTCTTTTATTTCCATCTAATTTAAAATTATTTTATTTGCAACTCAGAGTAATGAAATATGATCACAAATATAATTGGTGGAAAAAAACTCGTCTTCATAATTTTGAATTTGTTATCATTGGTTATTATATTTTTTAATGTTATTATTTTCATTATATTAAATAATATTACTATCTCATTTTATATCAAAATATAGATATTTCGGCCAAATCACCGTTCGTCCAAACGTCCGTTTGACCAAACGTATTTCGGCCAAATGTCCGTTCGGCCAAGTGTCTTTCGGCCAAATGTCCGTTCGGCCAAGTGTCTTTCGGCCAGTGTCCGTCAATCAGTTTAAACAGTTAATTTTCAATATATATGCCATGAAAAGCGATACAACTTGTTGGAAGAATAATGATCTAATTATTTAATAAAAAAATTACAAGAAATACATAAGCAAAGCAGAGGTGATAAAATACATCCTTTAATATTGACTAGTGTAAATAACAAGTTTAGATGATTACGCACAATACTCATATTGAAAATAAAAGTAGCGAATGCGTAGCAACGATTCCAATATCCAATTCGAAACACAGGTGATAGTGTCACTATTTTTATAAAATTCTCATTAACAGTCTCTCGAACAAATGTTATTCCTTAACAGAATAGTACAAATAAAATTCATCTAATTAAAACACTATGATCATATCTGTTAAAGAGACAAAATGACAGTTAGATCAAAGTAACTCAATGGATTTGTTTTTCACTATTTGTAAATGGAATTCAATGAAAGTTGAAACTCCATCAAAGTCAATTTCTTATTAGAAGGTAAATTGTAAGCTTAAGTGCATAAGGAAAATCAGTTGTTTCAAAGAAAAAAAGTTGTCCTGATACATCGAAGCACAAAAAAACATGCAAGTCTAAGATCTATACATTGCTTATCAAAATACTGTTTAACCCTATCGGTGCAAATAAAATTTCCCCCAGTTTTAGAGAGGAACTATAAAAATTCTTATATCCACAATTTCCTAAAATAATTTATTATTATAGGAATAAAATAAAATAATAAAATACATCCCATTCTATAAGCCTTATTTACCTTCGCAGAATGGGGATGGTATTGATTTTGGCGCATCTATTTATTGATCTAATTGTCATCTTGTTACTCGCATAAATCAAAATGTATTCATCCAAATTGCTTGAAATCTGATGGAACGATTGGTCATTATCCAGGAAAGAGTTTGGTGCTGGATTGGTATGCGATCTGTGAAGTTTATTTAATCTGTATTATTTTTTTTTCAATATGATAAATTTTCTGTTTAAGTATCTGTAACTGTTTAGTTTAAGTATCTGTATCCATTCAAGAGGTTTCTTCAAAATTCCAATGAATTCAACTTTTAATGAAGTAAATTATGTAAAAATTAACCAACTATATAGAAACTTTTTCTCAATGATTTTAGTGTAACTACTCGATTGGCATTGAAAAAGTGTTTTCTTTCTTCAACTAGGAGCTAAAGTTGAGTAACTCCTTACTCGTATTTACTTCTTACTAAGTGTGTGTGAAACGAATGAATAACCTGAAAGGAGTTACACAACTTTGCCCTTCAGATAAAGTTAGGTAGGTTCGTACATGTAGGTATTTAGCCAACTTTAACTCTCAACCTGCAAATACTAATCTCTCTTTCTGACATTCATGAGTGCCATGGATAGGGTGTGTTATGCATTATCGGTCGGTTCCACAATTTCGATTATATAATAGTTACTATAAAAACTCTTTATTTTAATTGATATCCATGATACCTGCATCAATCATAATATTTTTTTTCTTACATGATCGAAATTATGGAACCATCCGATAACTCGGATGGTAAATGATCCATTCTTTGTAAATATCGAGTACACTAAAGATGTTTCTTTGTACTTCAATGTATAGCTTCTACCAGAGAGAAATTATTCTGTTTGTAATTTTCGCTTATCCCAAAACTAGAAAGAATATAACTACAGTTAAATGGAAGAAATAAGTAAACATTATTTAGCATTTCAGCAGTGTAAATATTAGGTTTGAACTAAATAGTATGTTGTTGAATTCCATGAGAGATTTGAATCAGTCGAAAGGAAAATGGATACAATTTAAATAAAAATTCGTTTCAATCAAATAAAAATTCGAATCAATACAAATATAAAATAGATTCAGGTCAAAGAAAAAAGATTCTTTCCAATGAAAAACTTACCATAAATGTTTTCAGGTAAACCTGATTTCCTCTTTATTGTTGAGGTAAATTATATTTATTTATAATTAAGAAAAAAAAGTCATATGTGCACATATTATTTGGTTTTTCGCTTTGTAGGAAAGAAAAGTTGCTCTGCGTGTATCAAGACAAGAAGACTGAAACTACACACATTTGATTTCTCTTTATGCACTTAATTAAGCTGATTATTTAGCTTCTAATAGGATATTTACCTGACAATCTGGTGATAATTGGAAGGGGTTCCATTGAACTCCATCCACAAATAGTAAAAATAAATCTAATGAGTTACTTTGATCTAACTGTCCTTTTGTCACTTCATTCTAACGTATGTTATATAACCCTGCAACTAATAGATTGCGTGTCTTTGTCTGTGGGGTGGTTTGTCTGTTGGTTTGTCTGTTTGTCTGTCTGTTGTCTGTTGGTTTGTCTGTCTGTTAGTTTGTCTGTCTGTTAGTTTGTCTGTTTGTTGGTTTGTCTGTCTGTTGGTTTGTCTGTTTGTTTGTTTGTGTCGAGATTTGAAAAAATGGGAGATAAAATAAAAAATGTGTTACATTATAATAAGAACCGAGATTACAAAAATCCCAGATAACAAAAATCCTAGATTACAAAAATCCCAGATTACAAAAATCCCAGATTACAAAAATCCCAGATTACAAAAATCCCAGATTACAAAAATCTCAGATTACAAAAATCCCAGATTACAAAAATCCCAGATTACAAAAATCCCAGATTACATAAATCCCAGTTTACAAAATCACAGATTACAAAAATACCAGATTACAAAAATTCCAGATTACAAAATCCCAGACTACAAAAATCCCAGATTACAAAATCCCAGTTTACAAAAATCCCAGATTACAAAATCCCATATTACAAAAATCCCAGACTACAAAAATCCCAGATTACAAAATCCCAGATTACAAAATCCCAGATTACAAAAATCCCAGATTACAAAAATTACAGATTACAAAATCCCAGATTACAAAATCCCAGATTACAAAAATCCCAGATTACAAAAATCCCAGACTACAAAAATCCCAGATTACAAAATCCCAGTTTACAAAAATCCCAGATTACAAAATCCCATATTACAAAAATCCCAGACTACAAAAATCCCAGATTACAAAATCCCAGATTACAAAATCCCAGATTACAAAAATCCCAGATTACAAAAATTACAGATTACAAAATCACAGATTACAAAAATTCCAGATCACAAAAATCCCAGATTACAAAAATCCCAGATTACAAAATCCCAGTTTACAAAAATCCCAGATTACAAAATCCCATATTACAAAAATCACAGATTACTAAAATCCCAGATTACAAAAATCCCAGATTACAAAAATCTCAGATTACAAAAATCCCAGATTACAAAAATCCCAGATTACAAAAATCCCAGTTTACAAAATCACAGATTACAAAAATACCAGATTACAAAAATTCCAGATTACAAAATTAGATTACAAAAATCCTAGATCACAAAAATCCCAGATTACAAAAATCCCAGATTACAAAATCCCAGTTTACAAAAATCCCAGATTACAAAATCCCATATTACAAAAATCCCAGATTACAAAAATCCCAGATTACAAAATCCCAGATTACAAAATCACAGATTACAAAAATCCCAGATTACAAAAATTACAGATTACAAAATCACAGATTACAAAAATTCCAGATCACAAAAATCCCAGATTACAAAAATCCCAGATTACAAAATCCCAGTTTACAAAAATCCCAGATTACAAAATCCCATATTACAAAAATCACAGATTACTAAAATCCCAGATTGCAAAATCCCAGATTATAGAAATCACAGAGTACAAAAATTAATAGCTAAATTTATAGCTAACTCTGTTCTATGTTGTTAATTTTGATTTCTGTTTGTTTTCAACTTTGTTTAAAAGTTCAGTTCTTCGTTTTTTTCTGTTATGTTCAATTGTTCAAGAGTGTGTTCAGAAATACATATAAAGTTCCATTTAAGTACTATCAGTTGGCATTAAAATAGAAAAAGTTCAGAGTTATCGAACGATATCCCATTTTCGAATTTGATCCTGTAAAAGAAAAATATTAAACATCCTCTCCAGGCTCCAAGAAAAATATGAACTAATTACATAATATAATAGAACTAATATATTATTATTAATATTCTCAATTTACTCGAGACGATACCTTTACCGAAAACCAACAGCGCAAGATACCAATTGGCAGTTGTGACACGAGGCTACTCATAGACAAAGAATTCAATTTAAGAATGCTCTTTGTGTTAAAAATTTAGATAACTTGTTTTGGCCTACCCTTATATTTTGTACGCTACTGAACACTTGGAAAGAAACTAGTTAACTGTTGAACTATAGAGTGATGGTAGATGATTTAAACTAGCGATATACATGTACCAATAACTATCAATAGACAAATAAGGCACAGAAATGTTCAAACGATGTCATTGATATGTATTACCACTAAAGTAAACGATGCAGCAATAAATTAATTTTAACTGAACAAGTATTGAACATAAACAAAATTTCGTATAATATTATATCCAAGATTTAACTTATTTAATATTACCTCTTCTTTATCTTCTACTCTCTTACGAGTCTACAGCTAGAGTGACTATACATCTCATAAATTTGATGTTTCTTATTAGGCATTTAGCTTGAAACTGATTGTCAAGGATTAAAACCAGGGATATATAATTATCAATTGAGAAATAGGACACAAGAATGTTTTCTGGGGGGATTTTATCCGGGGAGATATTTCCCGGGGGGATTATTTCCGCGGGGTTTTTTTCCTGCCGGGGGATTTTTTACTCCGGGGGATTTTTTCCGGATACCCCAGTGTTAACCCAAGTGTAGTTTGACGACCCCAAATTGAGCTGGGGTCCTTACACTACACTTGATCTCAATTTTGTTATTACTTTAAAAAAAATCAAATAACTGTAAAATAATTTGGTATTATTGAGTAGTTCTGGTTTAGTATTAAAGTTGTAAAATGATTGGAATTTATTAAATAGTTTTACTTACCATTTTTCTATTTTGTAATTTGATCGTTTGATACATTATTCTGTTAAAGACATGTTTGGTAACATTAGAGTGTGTTAATATCCATTTTTTCGAAAATTTGTCGACGAAATGTCTTGTCGACGAATTGTCCGGTCGACGAAACGTCTTGTCGGCGAAATGTCTGTCGATGAAACGTCTGTCGACGAAACGTTTGTCAACCCTTTCCACATAATATCTAGAAGATATCTAATTGGATTAATTTAAAGATATGGTGAAACTCCTACCATACCATATATCTCGCGCACGGTTGACGGACACTTGGCAGAAGGACATTTGGCCGAACGGACATTTTGCCGAAATATCTACATTTTGTAAAATATGTGATAGTAATTTTATTCTATATAATAAAAATAATAACTTCAAATAATATAATAACTCTTCATAACAAGTTCTAAAGTATGAAGAGAAGCTTTTTTCCACCGTTTGTATTTACTATGAAATCAATGATTATGAAAAAATTCAAATTGTTAAGAACAATATACATATGATCACAGTTGGTAATATGGATACACATTATGTACGCATTAAAATTAAATGTATTTTTTATAAAATTATTTCAAATTCGATGAAATGACAAAAATCATTAATTTTATTGAATTAACCGAAGGCTGGTGTTCGTAATATGGATACTATTAAAATTTAATTTCCTTTTAATAAAATAACTCTCAATTCAATGTAAATAATAATTACCTTCGCATAATGCGGGAAGGTCATATTATTACCTCTGCTAATATGACCTCTGGTAATTTACATCATCACAGTGACTCTTTTCTCTGATAGTACATCATCACGCAGACTCTTTTCTATGATAGTAGATCATCACTGTGACTCTCTTCTCTGATAATATATCATCACAGTGACTCTTTTCTCTGATAGTACATCATCACACAGACTCTTTTCTATGATAGTACATCATCACAGTGACTCTCTTCTCTGATAATATATCATCACAGTGACTCTTTTCCCTGATAGTACATCATCACAATGACTCTTTTCTCTGATAGTACATCATCACAGTGACTCTTTTCTCTGATAGTACATCATCACAGTGACTCTTTTCTCTGATAGTACATCATCACAGTGACTCTTTTCTTTGATAGTACATCATCACAGTGACTCTTTTCTCTGATAGTACATCATCACGCAGACTCTTTTCTATGATAGTAGATCATCACTGTGACTCTCTTCTCTGATAATATATCATCACAGTGACTCTTTTCTCTGATAGTACATCATCACACAGACTCTTTTCTATGATAGTACATCATCACAGTGACTCTCTTCTCTGATAATATATCATCACAGTGACTCTTTTCCCTGATAGTACATCATCACAATGACTCTTTTCTCTGATAGTACATCATCACAGTGACTCTTTTCTCTGATAGTACATCATCACAGTGACTCTTTTCTCTGATAGTACATCATCACAGTGACTCTTTTCTTTGATAGTACATCATCACAGTGACTCTTTTCTCTGATAGTACATCATCACAGTGACTCTTTTCTCTGATAGTACATCATCACAGTGACTCTTTTCTATGATAGTACATCATCACAGTGACTCTTTTCTATGATAGTACAACATCACAGTGACTCTTTTCTCTGATAGTACATCATCACAGTGACTCTTTTCTCTGATAGTACATCATCACAGTGACTCTCTTCTCTGATAATACATCATCACAGTGACTCTTTTCTCTGATAGTACATCATCACAGTGACTCTTTTCTCCAATAGTACATCATCAAAGTGACTCTTTTCTCTAATAGTACATCATCACCGTGTCTCTTTTCTCTGATAGTACATCATCACAGTGACTCATTTCTTTGAAAGTACATCATTACTGTGACTCTTTTACTTGATAATATATCTTCACAGTAACTCTTTTCTCTGATAGTACATCTTCACAGTGACTCTTTATTCTCTGATAGTACATCATCATAGTGACTCTTTTCTCTGATAGTACATCATAACAGTGACTCTTTTCTCTGATAGTAAATCATCACAGTGACTCTTTTCTCTGATAGTGTACCATCACGGTGACTCTTATCTCTGGGAGTACATCATTGCAGTGACTCTTTTCTCTGATAGTACATCTTCACAGTGACTCTTTTCTCTGATAGTACATCATCACACTGACTCTTTTCTATGAAAGTACATCATCACTGTGAATCTTTTCTCCGAAAGTACATCAACACAGTGACTCTTTTCTTTGATAGTATGTCATCACACTGAATATTTTCTATGATGGTACATCATTACAGTGACTCTTTTCCCTGATAGTACATAATCAAAGTGACTCTTCTCTTTTAAAGTACATCATTACAGTGACTCTTTTCCCTGATAGTACACCATCACAGTGACTCTCTTCTCTGATATTTCATCATCACAGTGACACTTTTCTTTGAAAGTACTTCTTTACAGTGACTCTTTTCTCTGATAGTAAATCATCACAGTGACTCTTTTCTCTGATAGTACATCATCACAGTGACTCTTTTCTCTGAAAGTTCATCATCACAGTGTATCTTTTCTCTGATAGTGCGTCATCACGTGACTCTTTTCTCTGATAGTGTATCATCACAGTGACTCTTTTCTCTGTTAGTACATCTTCACATTGACTCTTTTTTTCTCTGATAGTAGATCATAATATTGACTCTTTTATCTGATAGAACATCATAACAGTGACTCTTTTCTCTGATAGTACATCATCACAGTGACTCACTTCTTTAAAAGTACATCTTTACTGTGACTTTATCCCTTGACAGTACATCATCACAGTGAGTCTTTTCTTTGAAAGTACATCATTACAGTGACTCTTTTCTCTGAGAGTACATCATCACAGTGACTCCTTTCTCTGAGAGTACATCATCACAGTGACTCTTTTCTTTGATTGTACATAATCGCAGTGACTCTTTTCTATGATAACACAACATCACAGTGACTCTTTTTTCTGATAGTACATCATCACAGTGATTCTTTTCTTTGATAGTACATAATCGCTGTGACTCTTTTCTATGATAACACAACATCACAGTGACTCTTTTTTCTGATAGTACATCATCACAGTGATTCTTTTCTCTGATAGTACATCATCACAGTGATTCTTTTCTCTGAGAGTACATCATCACAGTGATTCTTTTCTCTGATAGTACATAATCGCTGTGACTCTTTTCTCTGATAGTACATAATCGCTGTGACTCTTTTCTATGATAACACAACATCACAGTGACTCTTTTTTCTGATAGTACATCATCACAGTGATTCTTTTCCCTGATAGTATATCATCACAGTGACTCTTTTCTCTGAGAGTACATCATCACAGTGATTCTTTTCTCTGATAGTACATAATCGCTGTGACTCTTTTCTATGATAACACAACATCACAGTGACTCTTTTTTCTGATGGTACATCATCACAGTGATTCTTTTCTCTGATAGTACATCATCACAGTGACTCTTTTCTCTGATAGTACATCATCACAGTGACTATTTTCTATGATAGTATATCATTACAGTGAATCCTTTCTATGATAGTACATCATCACAGTGACTCTTTTCTTTGATAGTATGTCAGCATACTGATTCTTTTCTCTGATAGTACATCATTACAGTAACTCTTTTCCCTGATAGTACATCATCACAGTGATTCTTTTTTCTGATAGTAAATCATCACAGTGACTCTTTTCTCTGATAGTACATCATCACAGTGACTCTTTTCTCTGATAGCACATCATCACAGTGACTCTTTTCTCTAATAGTACATCATCACCATGTCTCTTTTCTCTAATAGAACATCATCACAGTGACTCTTTTCTCTGATAGTACAACATCACAGTGGCTCTTTTCTCTGATAGTACATCATCACAGTGACTCATTTCTCTAATAGTACATCATCACAGTGACTCTTTTCTTTGGAAGTACATCTTTGCAGTGACAATTTTCCCTAATAGTACATCATCACAGTGACTCATTTCTTTGAAAGTACATCATTACTGTGACTCATTTCCTTGATACTATATCATCACAGTAACTCTTTTCTCTGATAGTACATCATCACAGTAACTCTTTTTTCTCTGATAGTACATCATCATAGTGACTCTTTTCTCTGATAGTACATCATAACAGTGACTCTTTTCTCTGATAGTACATCATCACAGTGACTCTTTTCTCTGATAGTATACCATCACGGTGACTCTTATCTTTGTGAGTACATCATTGCAGTGACTCTTTTATCTGATAGTATATCATCACAGTGACTCTTTTCTCTGATAGTACATCATCACAGTGACTCTCTTCTTTGAAAGTACATCATCACAGTGACTCTTTTTTTGAAAATACATCATTGCAGTGACTCTTTTCCCTGATAAAACATCATCACAGTGACTCTTTTTTTCCGATATTACATCGTCACAGTAACTCATTTCTCTGATAGTATATCATTATAGTGACTCTCTTCTCTGATAGTACATCATCACAGTGACTCTTTTCTCCGATTGCACATCATCACAGTGACTCTTTTCTCTAATAGTACATCATCACCATGTCTCTTTTCACTAATAGAACATCATCACAGTGACTCTTTTCTCTGATAGTACAACATCACAGTGACTCTTTTCTCTGATAGTACATCATCACAGTGACTCATTTTTCTAATAGTACATCATCACAGTGACTCTTTTCTTTGGAAGTACATCTTTGCAGTGACAATTTTCCCTGATAGTACATCATCACAGTGACTCATTTCTTTGAAAGTACATCATTACTGTGACTCTTTTCCTTTTTACTAAATCATCACAGTAACTCTTTTCTCTGATAGTACATCATCACAGTGACTCTTTTTTCTCTGATAGTACATCATCATAGTGACTCTTTTCTCTGATAGTACATCATAACAGTGACTCTTTTCTCTGAAAGTTCATCATCACAGTGTATCTTTTCTCTGATAGTGCGTCATCACGTGACTCTTTTCTCTGATAGTGTATCATCACAGTGACTCTTTTCTCTGTTAGTACATCTTCACATTGACTCTTTTTTTCTCTGATAGTAGATCATAATATTGACTCTTTTCTCTGATAGTACATCATAACAGTGACTCTTTTCTCTGATAGTACATCATCACAGTGACTCACATCTTTAAAAGTACATCTTTACTGTGACTTTATCCCTTGACAGTACATCATCACAGTGAGTCTTTTCTTTGAAAGTACATCATTACAGTGACTCTTTTCTCTGAGAGTACATCATCACAGTGACTCCTTTCTCTGAGAGTACATCATCACAGTGACTCTTTTCTCTGATAGTACATAATCGCAGTGACTCTTTTCTATGATAACACAACATCACAGTGACTCTTTTTTCTGATAGTACATCATCACAGTGATTCTTTTCTTTGATAGTACATAATCGCTGTGACTCTTTTCTATGATAACACAACATCACAGTGACTCTTTTTTCTGATAGTACATCATCACAGTGATTCTTTTCTCTGATAGTACATCATCACAGTGATTCTTTTCTCTGAGAGTACATCATCACAGTGATTCTTTTCTCTGATAGTACATAATCGCTGTGACTCTTTTCTCTGATAGTACATAATCGCTGTGACTCTTTTCTATGATAACACAACATCACAGTGACTCTTTTTTCTGATAGTACATCATCACAGTGATTCTTTTCCCTGATAGTACATAATCGCTGTGACTCTTTTCTATGATAACACAACATCACAGTGACTCTTTTTTCTGATAGTACATCATCACAGTGATTCTTTTCCCTGATAGTATATCATCACAGTGACTCTTTTCTCTGAGAGTACATCATCACAGTGATTCTTTTCTCTGATAGTACATAATCGCTGTGACTCTTTTCTATGATAACACAACATCACAGTGACTCTTTTTTCTGATGGTTCATCATCACAGTGATTCTTTTCTCTGATAGTACATCATCACAGTGACTCTTTTCTCTGATAGTACATCATCACAGTGACTATTTTCTATGATAGTATATCATTACAGTGAATCCTTTCTATGATAGTACATCATCACAGTGACTCTTTTCTTTGATAGTATGTCAGCATACTGATTCTTTTCTCTGATAGTACATCATTACAGTAACTCTTTTCCCTGATAGTACATCATCACAGTGATTCTTTTTTCTGATAGTAAATCATCACAGAGACTCTTTTCTCTGATAGTACATCATCACAGTGACTCTTTTCTCTGATAGCACATCATCACAGTGACTCTTTTCTCTAATAGTACATCATCACCATGTCTCTTTTCTCTAATAGAACATCATCACAGTGACTCTTTTCTCTGATAGTACAACATCACAGTGGCTCTTTTCTCTGATAGTACATCATCACAGTGACTCATTTCTCTAATAGTACATCATCACAGTGACTCTTTTCTTTGGAAGTACATCTTTGCAGTGACAATTTTCCCTAATAGTACATCATCACAGTGACTCATTTCTTTGAAAGTACATCATTACTGTGACTCATTTCCTTGATACTATATCATCACAGTAACTCTTTTCTCTGATAGTACATCATCACAGTAACTCTTTTTTCTCTGATAGTACATCATCATAGTGACTCTTTTCTCTGATAGTACATCATAACACTGACTCTTTTCTCTGATAGTACATCATCAGTGACTCTTTTCTCTGATAGTATACCATCACGGTGACTCTTATCTTTGTGAGTACATCATTGCAGTGACTCTTTTATCTGATAGTATATCATCACAGTGACTCTTTTCTCTGATAGTACATCATCACAGTGACTCTCTTCTTTGAAAGTACATCATCACAGTGACTCTTTTTTTGAAAATACATCATTGCAGTGACTCTTTTCCCTGGTAAAACATCATCACAGTGACTCTTTTTTTCCGATATTACATCGTCACAGTGACTCATTTCTCTGATAGTATATCATTATAGTGACTCTCTCCTCTGATAGTACTTCATCACAGTGACTCTTTTCTCCGATTGCACATCATCACAGTGACTCTTTTCTCTAATAGTACATCATCACCATGTCTCTTTTCACTAATAGAACATCATCACAGTGACTCTTTTCTCTGATAGTACAACATCACAGTGACTCTTTTCTCTGATAGTACATCATCACAGTGACTCATTTTTCTAATAGTACATCATCACAGTGACTCTTTTCTTTGGAAGTACATCTTTGCAGTGACAATTTTCCCTGATAGTACATCATCACAGTGACTCATTTCTTTGAAAGTACATCATTACTGTGACTCTTTTCCTTTTTACTAAATCATCACAGTAACTCTTTTCTCTGATAGTACATCATCACAGTGACTCTTTTTTCTCTGATAGTACATCATCATAGTGACTCTTTTCTCTGATAGTACATCATAACAGTGACTCTTTTCTCTGATAGTACATCATCACAGTGACTCTTTTCTCTGATAGTGCGTCATCACGTGACTCTTTTCTCTGATAGTGTATCATCACAGTGACTCTTTTCTCTGTTAGTACATCTTCACATTGACTCTTTTTTTCTCTGATAGTAGATCATAATATTGACTCTTTTCTCTGATAGTACATCATAACAGTGACTCTTTTCTCTGATAGTACATCATCACAGTGACTCACATCTTTAAAAGTACATCTTTACTGTGACTTTATCCCTTGACAGTACATCATCACAGTGAGTCTTTTCTTTGAAAGTACATCATTACAGTGACTCTTTTCTCTGAGAGTACATCATCACAGTGACTCCTTTCTCTGAGAGTACATCATCACAGTGACTCTTTTCTCTGATAGTACATAATCGCAGTGACTCTTTTCTATGATAACACAACATCACAGTGACTCTTTTTTCTGATAGTACATCATCACAATGATTCTTTTCTTTGATAGTACATAATCGCTGTGACTCTTTTCTATGATAACACAACATCACAGTGACTCTTTTTTCTGATAGTACATCATCACAGTGATTCTTTTCTCTGATAGTACATCATCACAGTGATTCTTTTCTCTGAGAGTACATCATCACAGTGATTCTTTTCTCTGATAGTACATAATCGCTGTGACTCTTTTCTCTGATAGTACATAATCGCTGTGACTCTTTTCTATGATAACACAACATCACAGTGACTCTTTTTTCTGATAGTACATCATCACAGTGATTCTTTTCCCTGATAGTACATAATCGCTGTGACTCTTTTCTATGATAACACAACATCACAGTGACTCTTTTTTCTGATAGTACATCATCACAGTGATTCTTTTCCCTGATAGTATATCATCACAGTGACTCTTTTCTCTGAGAGTACATCATCACAGTGATTCTTTTCTCTGATAGTACATAATCGCTGTGACTCTTTTCTATGATAACACAACATCACAGTGACTCTTTTTTCTGATGGTTCATCATCACAGTGATTCTTTTCTCTGATAGTACATCATCACAGTGACTCTTTTCTCTGATAGTACATCATCACAGTGACTATTTTCTATGATAGTATATCATTACAGTGAATCCTTTCTATGATAGTACATCATCACAGTGACTCTTTTCTTTGATAGTATGTCAGCATACTGATTCTTTTCTCTGATAGTACATCATTACAGTAACTCTTTTCCCTGATAGTACATCATCACAGTGATTCGTTTTTCTGATAGTAAATCATCACAGAGACTCTTTTCTCTGATAGTACATCATCACAGTGACTCTTTTCTCTGATAGCACATCATCACAGTGACTCTTTTCTCTAATAGTACATCATCACCATGTCTCTTTTCTCTAATAGAACATCATCACAGTGACTCTTTTCTCTGATAGTACAACATCACAGTGGCTCTTTTCTCTGATAGTACATCATCACAGTGACTCATTTCTCTAATAGTACATCATCACAGTGACTCTTTTCTTTGGAAGTACATCTTTGCAGTGACAATTTTCCCTAATAGTACATCATCACAGTGACTCATTTCTTTGAAAGTACATCATTACTGTGACTCATTTCCTTGATACTATATCATCACAGTAACTCTTTTCTCTGATAGTACATCATCACAGTAACTCTTTTTTCTCTGATAGTACATCATCATAGTGACTCTTTTCTCTGATAGTACATCATAACAGTGACTCTTTTCTCTGATAGTACATCATCACAGTGACTCTTTTCTCTGATAGTATACCATCACGGTGACTCTTATCTTTGTGAGTACATCATTGCAGTGACTCTTTTATCTGATAGTATATCATCACAGTGACTCTTTTCTCTGATAGTACATCATCACAGTGACTCTCTTCTTTGAAAGTACATCATCACAGTGACTCTTTTTTTGAAAATACATCATTGCAGTGACTCTTTTCCCTGATAAAACATCATCACAGTGACTCTTTTTTTCCGATATTACATCGTCACAGTGACTCATTTCTCTGATAGTATATCATTATAGTGACTCTCTTCTCTGATAGTACTTCATCACAGTGACTCTTTTCTCCGATTGCACATCATCA
>CANNZV010003684.1:0-56618 GCA_947561585.1 Caprella mutica
ATCTACCCTGTGTATCTCTATCTGTATCCTATCTACCCTGTATCCTCTATCTTGTATCCTATCTACCCTGTATCCTCTATCTTGTATCCTATCTACCCTGTATACTCTACTTTAGTATCCTATCTACCCTGTATACTCTATCTTGGTATCTTATCTACCCTGTATCCTCTATCTTGTATCCTATCTACCCTGTATCCTCTATCTTGTATCCTATCTACCCTGTATCCTCTATCTTGTATCCTATCTACCCTGTATACTCTATCTTGTATCCTATCTACCCTGTATCCACTGTATTAGACTGACTCGCACTGCTGATCCACCACGGGTTGCTTTGGGCACAGTTTGGATCAGATCCCAAAATCTACTCAACACAGATGATCCTTACATAACCCCCTCCCCCCCTCTCCCCTCCAAAGGATGGGGCAAAAGGGGGCTAGAAACTGTAACACTTTTCATAATGCTATTTAGTGTAACATTTGAAGCATTTTGTCTTGAGACTCAAAAAATTCTCAAATCTCACCAGGTCCATATTTGATAGAAATCATGGAATATATTAAATATAATTAATTAATGAATATATCTTCTAGTATAGTATTAAACTATTCTCACTGTCGATGTAATTAAAGCAGCTAAGGTTATTAACTATCTTTATATTATATCTATATTTTCAAAATTTTAATTCTCATACACAATATACATGATGCATAATTAATTATAAACTAGTATTTAGGAGTTTCTCCACAAATCTACGGATTTTCCTCCCAATATTTGAGTTACTTTACATATACTATGCAAATCGAACTCTGAATTATATTTTGAAAATGTAAAGTGATATAAACTATAGTGATTTATATACGAGTGAAACATTTTATTATCAATTAACACTTTAATTATTAATTTTAATTAATAATTCACACATAATTTATTAATTTGCACTTTAATTATCAATAACATTTTAATTAACAAATTACACTTCAAGTATTAATTTACATAATAATTATTAAGTTTTTGTTTAGTCTTCCAAATTTTTTACTAAAAGTAGATGAATGTGGTATCTGTGCTACATAACTCAGTCACTGTAGTACCTGTGCTACATAACTCAGTCACTGTAGTACCTGTGCTATATAACTCAGTCACTGTAGTACCTGTGCTACATAACTCAGTCACTGTAGTACTTGTGCTACATAACTCAGTCACTGTAGTACCTGTGCTATATAACTCAGTCACTGTAGTACCTGTGCTACATAACTCAGTCACTGTAGTACCTGTGCTACATAACTTAGTCACTGTAGTACCTGTGCTACATAACTCAGTCACTGTAGTACCTGTGCTACATAACTCAGTCACTGTAGTACCTGTGCTACATAACTCAGTCACTGTAGTACCTGTGCTACATAACTCAGTCACTATAGTACCTGTGCTACATAACTCAGTCACTATATTTTTCAATGAACACCAGATCAAAATGATGCTTACATTGTTTCTTACAGGCACTACAGAGTTATTTAATCTTTTTCTCATGAAGTAATGAATAAAACTACCATTAGAAATATCGACTGTGGTCCCTCCCCCACCATTGGTAGAAACCTCACCAAACCCCCCACTATGGGTCTCAACTACTCCCCCTATGAATCATCTTCCCCCGGGTCAGAGGTCACCAGCCCAAGCATTTCCCCCCAGTCTTGTGGTGAAGGTGTGGGGGCTGGCGCTCATTCCACCCCCCACCCACTCCCTTCCATTGCTCCACCGTACCACTTCCACCACCACTCTTCCCCCGTTGAACTGCACTACTTCCACCAAACCCCTCAAGAGTTGGCGCACCAGTACACTTCCACCGGGGTGTCTCCCCTCACGCATGGCTACCCCCATCCCCAGGAAGTGGGGGATTACCAGGATAGGGGAAGTGACAGCAGAATGGACGGGGACCTAAGCAACAGCACATGGATTTTCAAATGGAATTGTAAATTATATCATTTTTCGATTTCTATTTAGCCTAAAATAATTTATATAAATAACTAATTGTTTCGGTACAAATTCATTGTTATTTCACATTTGTTTTAGATTTCACTTTTACCTTTTCATCTTCTATACGTTTCTGGGTAAGTTACATATTATTGTACGGTTCCACATTTTATTTCATGTAAGAAAAAAGTATATAATATTTAGTATTTAACTTTTATTTTAATAATTATATACTTAATTCTTTTAAAATTGAAGATTTGGAACCGTTCGATAATTCGTAAGTTACCTTCTTTCGCTATTGTGAAGATAAACACAGAGTAGCTTTTCTCATACTCGAACTTGGTAAAGACAATGCAATTTTAAATTAATAATGAATTTTATAACATATGCGAAAAATAAAAAATTTATTGCCAGGTTAGCTGTTTTTTCTGTTTCTAGTATATTTGTAGCATTGTTAATTATTAACCTCCATCTATATCATGTATTGATCTAAATAATCTAAATCATATATTAATATAAATAATCCAAATCATGCTGATTGTACGTATATGAGAAAATAGATTTCACGAATGAATAGAATTGACATCTTTTTCCCCTTTATCTAAAATCTATTCGACGTTTAATCTATATTCTCAAACTCCTGAACTATCACATCAATCCATATTATTTTTATTAGTTATCTATACCCCCTCTGAAAGAATACTTTCAATCTAATTCTTTGAAATGCTATCAGATACTCACTCCCCAACACTGTTTTTAATTGTGATATGCTGTAGCTACACGCAAGCAGCACTGTTTTTAATATCTTTTGAGGTTTCCCTTGGTATGGAGTGCTCAGGGTTGCCATGGTAACCGAAATGATCCTATTTCAAGATTTTTTAGGTCTTCGTGTTTTAATACGGAATTCAACTGCTCAATTTAGGACTATCCCATGAAGTGCCGAGAGATGTTTGTGTCACCGCACTAAAGAAAAAGTATCTCTTATTTTCTCGCTCCAAGCAATTCAAAATACTGTTTCAATAACTTTCGAAATGCGTTTATGTGATGATTTATTTAATATATGAGTGTAATTCTTAAGGTTTTATTCCTTTTTTTCATCTTTATAATCTTGTTAGATTATTTTTAATTGGAGTAAATGAGTAGTATGTTTATATTAATTATAGCGTTACAGTTGTCATGAACTGTTGGAATTTGGAATGTAGATTAATTAATTTATTACCATTATGAATATTTTTTTACGCTACTTATGGTTTTAGAGGATAACATTAGGGTTTGGTCTATGATACTTCAACCCGTTATTTTATTATTTCCATTACAATATATAGAAAACCGTGAAAAAAAATTATATATTTATACCATAACTTATATTATCTATCTTGAGGTTCAAATTTTGAATACTTTTTTTTCCGAAAGCTAAAATCAGTTCTTTTTTTCAGTGTCTGATGGCAATGGAGCTGGACTGGAGGGCCCCAACGGAGGAGCCGAAGCAGCCCCAGCGGGGGTGACCATGGCCCACCAGCCGGGTACAATAATTGGAATGAGTGCGGGCCACAATTTCGAGGATCAGCAGTACGTTACCCCACACCACCACGAATCTGTAGCTCTACCCCCTTGCACCACACACCACCACACCATACACCACCACTATAATGGTGAGGAGAACCACCCTCCTCCCACCCCACCTCACCATCCCTCCACCTCTTCAGTGGTGAAACCTTCTACCGAAGCCACAGACCTTCTCTACAATCGACCCATGTAATCAGAGTCTTAATTTTTGGGTGTTTGGATGACCTTAGCATGACTCGACCACTTCGATGTACCATGAGCCACACTATCAAACCATAAGCCGTGTTCACACTATCGAACCTTTAGCCGTGTTCACACTATCAAACCATGAGCCGTGTTCACACTATCGAACCTTTAGCCGTGTTCACACTATCGAACCATGAGCCTTGTTCACACTATCGAACCATGAGCCGTGTTCACACTATCGAACCTTTAGCCGTGTTCACACTATCGAACCATGAGCCGTGTTCACACTATCGAACCTTTAGCCGTGTTAACACTATCAAACCATGAGTCGTGTTCACACTATCAAACCATGAGCCGTGTTCACACTATCAAACCATGAGCCGTGTTCACACTATCAAACCATGAGCCGTGTTCACACTATCGAACCTTTAGCCGTGTTCACACTATCAAACCATGAGCCGTGTTCACACTATCAAACTATGAGCCGTGTTCACACTATCAAACCATGAGCCGTGTTCACACTATCGAACCTTTAGCCGTGTTCACACTATCAAACCATAAGCCGTGTCCACACTATCAAACCATGAGCCGTGTTCACACTATCGAACCTTTAGCCGTGTTCACACTATCAAACCATAAGCCGTGTCCACACTATCAAACCATAAGCCGTGTTCACACTATCGAACCATGAGCCGTGTTCACACTATCGAACCATGAGCCGTGTTCACACTATCAAACCATGAGCCGTGTTCACACTATCAAACCATGAGCCATGTTCACACTATCGAACCATGAGCCGTGTTCACACTATCGAACCATGAGCCGTGTACACACTATCAAACCATGAGCCGTGTTCACACTATCGAACCTTTAGCCGTGTTCACACTATCGAACCATGAGCCGTGTTCACACTATCAAACCATGAGTCGTGTTCACACTATCAAACCATGAGCCGTGTTCACACTATCAAACCATGAGCCGTGTTCACACTATCAAACCATGAGCCGTGTTCACACTATCGAACCTTTAGCCGTGTTCACACTATCAAACCATAAGCCGTGTCCACACTATCAAACCATGAGCCGTGTTCACACTATCGAACCTTTAGCCGTGTTCACACTATCAAACCATGAGCCGTGTTCACACTATCGAACCATGAGCCGTGTTCACACTATCGAACCATGAGCCGTGTACACACTATCAAACCATGAGCCGTGTTCACACTATCGAACCATGAGCCGTGTTCACACTATCGAACCATGAGCCGTGTTCACACTATCAAACCATGAGTCGTGTTCACACTATCAAACCATGAGCCGTGTTCACACTATCAAACCATAAGCCTTGTTCACACTATCAAACCATAAGCCGTGTTCACACTATCAAACCATGAGCCGTGTCCACACTATCAAGCCATAAGCCGTGTTCACACTATCAAACCATGAGCCGTGTTCACACTATCGAACCATTAGCCGTGTTCACACTATCGAACCATTAGCCGTGTCCACACTATCGAACCTTTAGCCGTGTTCACACTATCAAACCATGAGTCGTGTTCACACTATCAAACCATGAGCCGTGTTCACACTATCAAACCATAAGCCGTGTTCACACTATCAAACCATAAGCCTTGTTCACACTATCAACCCATAAGCCTTGTTCACACTATCAAACCATAAGCCTTGTTCACACTATCAAACCATAAGCCGTGTCCACACTATCAAACCATAAGCCGTGTTCACACTATCAAACCATTAGCCGTGTTCACACTATCAAACCATAAGCCGTGTTCACACTATCAAACCATAAGCCGTGTTCACACTATCAAACCATAAGCCGTGTCCACACTATCAAACCATGAGCCGTGTCCACACTATCAAACCATAAGCCGTGTTCACACTATCAAACCATGAGCCGTGTTCACACTATCAAACCATAAGCCGTGTTCACACTATCAAACCATAAGCCGTGTCCACACTATCAAACCATGAGCCGTGTCCACACTATCAAACCATAAGCCTTGTTCACACTATCTAAAGTCAATTCCTATTCGCATTTGAAAATTCCTATCACAAACACTGAAATAGAGGTTTGGCAAAGCTAGTTACTATATCCGACAGACACGTTCATTAAATAGTGTGAACACTAGCAGTAAACTTTTTATTGTCGGTCTCATGGCTAGCTTACCTGGTGGTTGGTGTCATTCTGAGGTGATATGAGTGTTCATGTTCCCTGAAGCTCTTGCGTGTTGCATTTATGTCTTACTGTTCAAAAGATGTCCCAAGATTTGCTGGGTTTGAATCTCGAGTCCG
Organism: Caprella mutica; assembly: GCA_947561585.1. Lineage (NCBI taxonomy): Eukaryota > Metazoa > Arthropoda > Malacostraca > Amphipoda > Caprellidae > Caprella > Caprella mutica. Next base: position 6,027 of record CANNZV010003684.1, read on the forward strand.
AAAACGAGTATAGGAAATTTCCGTATTTTGGGAAAAAGGTGATGTTGGATTTTCTCTACGTTTCTTTATTTACAAATGGTATTATCTACAGGTCTAGAAATAAACCTTAATTGGTACGATCGAATAAAAAGTTTTTCATGATTAAAACGATAAGATTCATTGTGATTTCTTGATGAAATTTATATTTTAATATTTTACTCAATTAGATTTATTTATTTATAACTTAAGATATGATATCATTTGTTGTGTTTTTGCTGTTGATTTCGAAAAGGAGTTCTATTTGGCAGTTGACTTGTGGCTGTATGCTCTAATCTTGTGATTCATGGAGACAATTCTGGTTCGTTTGAACATATTCCTCTGCATTTAAATTTGATTTAAATACTGAGTAAACAAGAACGGGCACTCGTAGAGTGCATTCTTCTCCACCGCTTATAAATGACCTTGACCATCCAATGTTCCTTGAGTTATGAAGGTTGTTAACCATTAACCCGATCACTCCCAAAACTTGAACAAATCGTTCCTGGATAATGACCAATCGGCCCACCAAATCTCAGGCAATTTTGTTAAATACTTTTTGAGTTATGAGTATAACAAGATTACTAATTAACTCGACCAAAACATAACCTTCCGCAATTCTGCGAAGGCAGCTAACTAGGAAATAGCAAAATGGAATCATAGGTACCTATTAGGTTTTGTCAACATATTTATTATATTCGATACTTTGGATCAATGCAGATTGTAGGGCTGTAGATATATTATATTCGATACTTTGGATCAATGCAGATTGTAGGGCTGTAGATTTTGTATCAAATATAAAAGTTGAATAATTATTATTATATACTTTTTTCTTAAATGTTCGAAACTGTGAAACAGTCCGATAACTAGGAACTTGACTTATTTCTACTTTTCTTCTCATCTTCCAATTAATTTTTTTATACAAATATTTGAATTTTTTTAGTTTGTCTGAATTTGTATCCAGGAGGTATTTTTCCGATATTTTTTTAACTCAGAAAAGCTTTACAATGTAAAGTTACATACTGAACTGACAGGTCTGACGGTATCACTAGGTCTGATGGTCTTACTAGGTCTAATGGTCTCACTATATCTGATGGTTTCACTAGGTCTATTCCCTAGGTCTGTTCTCTAGGTCTGATGGTCTTATTAGGCCTGATGGTTTCACTAGGTCTATTCCCTAGGTCTGTTCTCTAGGTCTGATGGTCTTACTATATCTGATGGTCTTACTGGGTCTGATGGTCTTACTAGGTCTGATGGTCTTACTAGGTCTGATGGTCTTACTAGGTCTATTCCCTAGGTCTGATGGTCTTACTGGGTCTATTTAATTGGTGTATTCCCCGCTTCATTTCCCCTGTGTGTTTGTATGTTAGTTTGTAAGTCTGATGTTAAACCTTTTATGGTGAGTAACGTTCACACCATCACAACACTCACCAATCTTACACTCACCATTTTCACCATCACATACACACTCATCACTCACCAATCTTACACTCATCACTCACTAATTTCACCATCACATCTCTTTATTTAAATTCATAAAATGTATAGGAAGTGCTTTTTCAAATGAAATTTCTATTCAATTTTTTCTTAGGGCATCCAACCCCTGATCGTATCCATGATACCTTCAGGTAACATGGATACCAACTAAAATAACGAGTGAAAGGCTGTATCTCTATATGATCGCATATGTAGCACCAATTTGTAACTAGGGAATAACCCTATAGTCTGCTTGAATGATGATCACATTTGCGATTTTAGGAGAGAAAAATTATATTTTTGTGATATACATACAATGTTTTTTCTTCAATTTAATTTTATATATGCACTTATTTACCATTCACCATACACTCAGTTTCTAAATAATGCACTTTTTAATTAGGATATGTACTGTGTTATTGGACAGTTCCACATTATTCAGCTTTTAATACAATTGGTAGCTATCTATGATTACTGCATGTATTATAATACCAATTAAAATAATAGTTAAATTGTTCATTTTTACATGATCGGAAATGTGGAACAGTGCGATAACTTGGTACTCACCGTATATACCACAATGCATGTGCTTTTAAATGAGAATTTAAGTTTCTTGTTTAAATTTAATATTAGCATGTAAATGTCTACCGATGTTAGATGTGAAATATTAATAAGTTAATTAGGTAATTTTCATGTTTGAGTCTTCATCATCACGGTAATAAATTAGATTAATTATTCTGTGGGTATAGCCTACCACTCCAATCGAAGTGTACAAAAAAGTATGAAGAAAATGTATTGGAAAACTGTTATATATAATATATAGTGGTGGCAGGACAGAAATCCCCGTTCAAAAAAACCCCGGTCAAATACCCCCGGGACAAAAAACCCCAAGCAAATAACCCCGGTGCAAAAAAACCCCGGTCGATATAAGTAGCCAAATTCATTTTTATTAATTTTTTATTAATAAAATTACTATTTGTTATAAATATAAAGAGATATAGCGCACTTAGGGTTAGGTTAGCGGTCCAGTTGGGGGGTTTGGGGAGAGCTTGCCCCCCCCCCCCTCCCATGGCAGGTTTGATGTATACTTTACTTTTTTTTACAATAAAATAGGTATACCTTATTTTGCTAGAAAATTGTCATATTTTTGGAAAAAAATTTAATAATTTTTGGTTTGCATTGAATAATGTTAAATATATTAATTAAAATGATATAAGCTACTCATAGCGACCTGTTTTTTTTTGCACTGGAGGTTTTATGCTTGTTTATTTAATTTTTTTTGTCCGGGGGTATTTGTCCGGTGGGTATTTTGCACGGTGGTTTTTTGTCCTCGAATCGCGTACAGTGTCATCACAATACTTGTGATGACATTAATATCTTTCCAAGATGTAACTTATGGTGACTGTGCAGTGTGAAATTTTTCAAATCTATGGACATCACTCCCACTATTTGAGTTACTTTAGAAAAAATGTTCTATTTACTCTTCACTGTTTACTTTATTTACAACTATTGGTGGTTGTTTTAACTCTTCACTGTTTACTTTATTTACAACTATTGGTGGTTGTTTTAACTCTTCACTGTGCACTTTATTTACAACTATTGGTGGTTGTTTTAACTCTTCACTGTGCACTTTATTTACAACTATTGGTGGTTGTTTTAACTCTTCACTGTGCACTTTATTTACAACTATTGGTGGTTGTTTTAACTCTTCACTGTGCACTTTATTTACAACTATTGGTGGTTGTTTCAACTCTTCACTGTGCACTTTATTTACAACTATTGGTGGTTGTTTTAACTCTTCACTGTGCACTTTATTTATAACTATTGGTGGTTGTTTTAACTCTTCACTGTGCACTTTATTTACAACTATTGGTGGTTGTTTTAACTCTTCACTGTGCACTTTATTTACAACTATTGGTAGTTGTTTTAACTCTTCACTGTGCACTTTATTTATAACTATTGGTGGTTGTTTTAACTCTTCACTGTGCACTTTATTTACAACTATTGGTGGTTGTTTTAACTCTTCACTGTGCACTTTATTTACAACTATTGGTGGTTGTTTTAACTCTTCACTGTGCACTTTATTTACAACTATTGGTAGTTGTTTTAACTCTTCACTGTGCACTTTATTTATAACTATTGGTGGTTGTTTTAACTCTTCACTGTGCACTTTATTTACAACTATTGGTGGTTGTTTTAACTCTTCACTGTGCACTTTATTTACAACTATTGGTGGTTGTTTTAACTCTTCACTGTGCACTTTATTTACAACTATTGGTGGTTGTTTTAACTCTTCACTGTGCACTTTATTTACAACTATTGGTGGTTGTTTTAACTCTTCACTGTGCACTTTATTTACAACTATTGGTGGTTGTTTCAACTCTTCACTGTGCACTTTATTTACAACTATTGGTGGTTGTTTTAACTCTTCACTGTGCACTTTATTTATAACTATTGGTGGTTGTTTTAACTCTTCACTGTGCACTTTATTTACAACTATTGGTGGTTGTTTTAACTCTTCACTGTGCACTTTATTTACAACTATTGGTAGTTGTTTTAACTCTTCACTGTGCACTTTATTTATAACTATTGGTGGTTGTTTTAACTCTTCACTGTGCACTTTATTTACAACTATTGGTGGTTGTTTTAACTCTTCACTGTGCACTTTATTTACAACTATTGGTGGTTGTTTTAACTCTTCACTGTGCACTTTATTTACAACTATTGGTAGTTGTTTTAACTCTTCACTGTGCACTTTATTTATAACTATTGGTGGTTGTTTTAACTCTTCACTGTGCACTTTATTCACAACTATTGGTGGTTGTTTTAACTCTTCACTGTGCACTTTATTTACAACTATTGGTGGTTGTTTTAACTCTTCACTGTGCACTTTATTTACAACTATTGGTGGTTGTTTTAACTCTTCACTGTGCACTTTATTTACAACTATTGGTGGTTGTTTTAACTCTTCACTGTGCACTTTATTTACAACTATTGGTGGTTGTTTTAACTCTTCACTGTGCACTTTATTTACAACTATTGGTGGTTGTTTTAACTCTTCACTGTGCACTTTATTTACAACTATTGGTGGTTGTTTTAACCCTTCACTGTGCACTTTATTTACAACTATTGGTGGTTGTTTTAACTCTTCACTGTGCACTTTATTTACAACTATTGGTGGTTGTTTTAACTCTTCACTGTGCACTTTATTTACAACTATTGGTGGTTGTTTTAACTCTTCACTGTGCACTTTATTTATAACTATTGGTGGTTGTTTTAACTCTTCACTGTGCACTTTATTTACAACTATTGGTGGTTGTTTTAACTCTTCACTGTGCACTTTATTTACAACTATTGGTGGTTGTTTTAACTCTTCACTGTGCACTTTATTTACAACTATTGGTGGTTGTTTTAACTCTTCACTGTGCACTTTATTTACAACTATTGGTGGTTGTTTTAACCCTTCACTGTGCACTTTATTTACAACTATTGGTGGTTGTTTTAACTCTTCACTGTGCACTTTATTTACAACTATTGGTGGTTGTTTTAACTCTTCACTGTGCACTTTATTTACAACTATTGGTGGTTGTTTTAACTCTTCACTGTGCACTTTATTTACAACTATTGGTGGTTGTTTTAACTCTTCACTGTGCACTTTATTTACAACTATTGGTGGTTGTTTTAACTCTTCACTGTGCACTTTATTTATAACTATTGGTGGTTGTTTTAACTCTTCACTGTGCACTTTATTTATAACTATTGGTGGTTGTTTTAACTCTTCACTGTGCACTTTATTTACAACTATTGGTGGTTGTTTTAACTCTTCACTGTGCACTTTATTTACAACTATTGGTGGTTGTTTTAACTCTTCACTGTGCACTTTATTTACAACTATTGGTGGTTGTTTTAACTCTTCACTGTGCACTTTATTTACAACTATTGGTGGTTGTTTTAACTCTTCACTGTGCACTTTATTTACAACTATTGGTAGTTGTTTTAACTCTTCACTGTGCACTTTATTTATAACTATTGGTGGTTGTTTTAACTCTTCACTGTGCACTTTATTTACAACTATTGGTGGTTGTTTTAACTCTTCACTGTGCACTTTATTTACAACTATTGGTGGTTGTTTTTAACTCTTCACTGTGCACTTTATTTACAACTATTGGTGGTTGTTTTAACTCTTCACTGTGCACTTTATTTACAACTATTGGTGGTTGTTTTAACTCTTCACTGTGCACTTTATTTACAACTATTGGTGGTTGTTTTAACTCTTCACTGTGCACTTTATTTACAACTATTGGTGGTTGTTTTAACTCTTCACTGTGCACTTTATTTACAACTATTGGTGGTTGTTTTAACTCTTCACTGTGCACTTTATTTACAACTATTGGTGGTTGTTTTAACTCTTCACTGTGCACTTTATTTACAACTATTGGTGGTTGTTTTAACCCTTCACTGTGCACTTTATTTACAACTATTGGTGGTTGTTTTAACTCTTCACTGTGCACTTTATTTACAACTATTGGTGGTTGTTTTAACTCTTCACTGTGCACTTTATTTACAACTATTGGTGGTTGTTTTAACTCTTCACTGTGCACTTTATTTATAACTATTGGTGGTTGTTTTAACTCTTCACTGTGCACTTTATTTACAACTATTGGTGGTTGTTTTAACTCTTCACTGTGCACTTTATTTACAACTATTGGTGGTTGTTTTAACTCTTCACTGTGCACTTTATTTACAACTATTGGTGGTTGTTTTAACTCTTCACTGTGCACTTTATTTACAACTATTGGTGGTTGTTTTAACCCTTCACTGTGCACTTTATTTACAACTATTGGTGGTTGTTTTAACTCTTCACTGTGCACTTTATTTACAACTATTGGTGGTTGTTTTAACTCTTCACTGTGCACTTTATTTACAACTATTGGTGGTTGTTTTAACTCTTCACTGTGCACTTTATTTACAACTATTGGTGGTTGTTTTAACTCTTCACTGTGCACTTTATTTATAACTATTGGTGGTTGTTTTAACTCTTCACTGTGCACTTTATTTATAACTATTGGTGGTTGTTTTAACTCTTCACTGTGCACTTTATTTACAACTATTGGTGGTTGTTTTAACTCTTCACTGTGCACTTTATTTACAACTATTGGTGGTTGTTTTAACTCTTCACTGTGCACTTTATTTACAACTATTGGTGGTTGTTTTAACTCTTCACTGTGCACTTTATTTACAACTATTGGTGGTTGTTTTAACTCTTCACTGTGCACTTTATTTACAACTATTGGTGGTTGTTTTAACTCTTCACTGTGCACTTTATTTACAACTATTGGTGGTTGTTTTAACTCTTCACTGTGCACTTTATTTACTACTATTGGTGGTTGTTTTAACTCTTCACTGTGCACTTTATTTACAACTATTGGTGGTTGTTTTAACTCTTCACTGTGCACTTTATTTACAACTATTGGTGGTTGTTTTAACTCTTCACTGTGCACTTTATTTACAACTATTGGTGGTTGTTTTAACCCTTCACTGTGCACTTTATTTACAACTATTGGTAGTTGTTTCAACCCTTCACTGTGCACTTTATTTACAACTATTGGTAGTTGTTTCAACCCTTCACTGTGCACTTTATTTACAAAAGGTGATTGTTGTTCTTTCAATTTTCACTTCATTTTAAACAATTATTCGATATCAATGAAAAATTAAAATATGATATATTCCTTCTGTTTTCTAAAATTACCTACATATTTCTTAATTAATTTACTTATTTCTAATGCATCTCGCATGATGAACCACGCAGTCAAGGGTTAAATTAGCTTATTATTCCGTTATCCCTTAAAGAGTGTGATTTAATGCCTGCAACAATAGATATTTTCGAATGTTCCACAGGGTAAAGCTGACTAATTATTACCCTGTATTTCGCAGAGAGAGTTACCCCATTTTCTCGGGAGACTCCACGATGTTCTCCACTGCTACTATGTACACTTCCACCACTCAGCCCCAGTACTCCCAGGTAAGAGGCACTCATAGGTAAAGAGTAATAGCCATAGGTAAAGTAAAGAGTAGTCATATGTAGAGTAGTCCTAGGTAAAAGGTAATACCCATAGGCAAAATAATGAGTAGCTATAGAGTAGTCCTAGGTAAAGAGTAGCCATAGAGTAGTCCTAGGTGAATAGTAGCCATAGAGTAGTCCTAGGTGAAGAGTAACCATAGGGTAGTCCTAGGTAAAGAGTAGTCATAGGGTAGTCCTAGGTAAAGAGTAGTCATAGAGTAGTCCTAGGTGAAGAGTAGCCATAGAGTAGTCCTAGGTGAAAAGTAGCCATAGAGTAGTCCCTCCTAGGTGAAGAGTAACCATAGGGTAGTCCTAGGTAAAGAGTAGTCATAGAGTAGTCCTAGGTAAAGAGTAGCCATAGAGTAGTCCTAGGTGAAGAGTAGCCATAGCGTAGTCCCTCCTAGGTGAAGAGTAACCATAGGGTAGTCCCTCCTAGGTGAAGAGTAGCCATAGAGTAGTCCCTCCTAGGTGAAGAGTAACCATAGGGTAGTCCTAGGTAAAGAGTAGTCATAGAGTAGTCCTAGGTAAAGAGTAGCCATAGAGTAGTCCTAGGTGAAGAGTAGCCATAGAGTAGTCCCTCCTAGGTAAAGAGTAGCCATAGGGTAGTCCCTCCTAGGTGAAGAGTAGCCATAGAGTAGTCCCTCCTAGGTAAAGAGTAGCCATAGAGTAGTCCCTCCTAGGTGAAGAGTAGCCATAGAGTAGTCCCTCCTAGGTAAAGAATAGCCATAGAGTAGTCCCTCCTAGGTAAAGAGTAGCCATAGAGTAGTCCCTCCTAGGTGAAGAGTAGCCATAGAGTAGTCCCTCCTAGGTAAAGAGTAGCCATAGAGTACTCCCTCCTAGGTAAAGAGTAGCCATAGAGTACTCCCTCCTAGGTAAAGAGTAGCCATAGAGTACTCCCTCCTAGGTGAAGAGTAGCCATAGAGTACTCCCTCCTAGGTAAAGAGTAGCCATAGAGTACTCCCTCATAGGTAAAGAGTAGCCATAGAGTACTCCCTCATAGGTAAAGAGTAGCCATAGAGTACTCCCTCTTAGGTAAAGAGTAGCCATAGAGTACTCCCTCCTAGGTAAAGAGTAGCCATAGAGTACTCCCTCCTAGGTAAAGAGTAGCCATAGAGTACTCCCTCATAGGTAAAGAGTAGCCATAAGGTATTCCTAGGTAAAAAAAAACTGCAAGTATCGTTAAAAAAATGGATAAACATGGTAAAGAGGGAAAAAGGATAAAACGTAATCCAAATTACAATAGTTCGAAGCCCAAGGAACGCCACCCCTTCTCTTCCATTCACGACAGACAGCTTCAGGATAGAGCCTCTGGAGTCTTCCAGATGGAAGAGGAAAATGAAGAGGTGATGGTAAATGAAGCCTACGAAGGGAAAAAACAAAAGTCATATTAAATATTGAGGAAGTACATTGCTGGTAAAAACTGTATGGAAAGACAATGGAAATAATAGATAAGTACATATAAAAAAACAAAGGATAAGGATACATCTAGTAACAAATAATGTAAAACACTAACATTGAAAATAATCTGCAACTTTTGTTCTGTTGTATATTCGTATTTATATTTGCTTTGTGCTTAGTAGCTGTCGATCAATTTTCCTTTCGATAAATTTTCATTTCGATCAATTGTGGTGCGATCAATTTTCCATTCAATCGCTTTCGATATATTTCCCTAGACTCCTCAGATTTTGGTGTTGGGTTGGCTCGTAAGCTTCATTTATTACTACATCTTCATTTTCCTCTTAGATTTTGTGTTAGGTTGGATCGTAAGCTTCATTTATTACTACATCTTCATTTTCCTCTTAGATTTTGTGTTAGGTTGGCTCGTAGCTTCATTTACTATCACCTCTTCATTTTCCTCTTCAATCTGTGAGTGCAGCCACTGGTGCTTGTGTCCCTTTTTCACATTCCTTGGTAAATGACTACATTCACGGGGTAGCTTTTCTGCATTCATGAGCATTGTCATCGTCGGTTGTAAGTGACTTTGTTCATGGAGCCACTTTCCTTTCTGACTGCTTCTCCCAGTCCCTCCTTATTTATTTTCCTTTTGACGATATCAATTTCCCCTCGAGTGGTTAAAGCAGAAGTTAAACCTCCTTTAACAAAATTAATTTAATTTAATAATGATAATAATTAATTAAATAATGTCCTAACATCTTATCTTCTTATCCTAGCCTTATCTCTCCTATTATCAATAGTATCCTAACTTGTCCGAAAAAGTCCTGCAACCTGCAGGAAATTAGAAAAAAAACGAATAAGTACACTTTGTGTAAATCTTTTAGTATGTATTATATTTTTTCTCTTCTCACTAATGTACTTTAATTAACAGTCACTCCCTATTCTCTGTCTCAGGAACTGTCTGCTCAGGCCTACACGTTAGTAAATGGTAATTCTCAGGCCATTGTGGTGTCTGACCAGGAACATCAGACACCAACTTCTACCAGAGCTAACCCGCACTCGGTGAGTAAAGACTGTCAAGACAGGCATACTGCGCTCTTATTGCGTCTCACTTTTATTACGTCTCACACTTATGACAATCGTAATAAGTGTGGAACACGTCTCGTTCTTATTACGTTTCACAATTATGTGTAACGAATAAGTGTTGAACATGTCTCCATTTTATTATGTCCCACACTTATGTCTATAGAATAAGTGTGAGACATGTCTCCATTTTATTATGTCTCAAACTTCTGACAAACGAATAAGAATGGGGCATGTCTCGCTTTTATTTCTCCTAGTATAGAAAATATTCTAGTAGTAATTGGGTAATTTTGTTCTTCGTTAACAATTTTGCCGTTTATAACATATATAACCATAAAGTTATTTTTTACTTATTTCACCGAAACGGTTTTACTGAAACGACCAATTAAATTACAAAATCTGAGACATAATAAGAGCGTGCTGTACCATTTCATTCTTCTCTTTATTTATTTCAAACCACCATTAGGTACATTTATTTTGTGTACAACTGTGTTTAATTTTCAAAAGGCATATCTGAAAAAAATGGTCATATTGCTCATTAATTTCATTATCAGCCTATCTTAAAATATTATACCCTATTTTTGAGTGAAGTGCACACAGAGCAATAGGGACAGTAGAGACAATAGAGTGAAGTGCACACAGAGCAATAGGGACAGTAGAGACAATAGAGTGAAGTGCACACAGAGCAATAGGGATAGTAGAGACAATAGAGTGAAGTGCACACAGAGCAATAGGGACAGTAGAGACAATAGAGTGAAGTGCACACAGAGCAATAGGGACAGTAGAGACAATAGAGTGAAGTGCACACAGAGCAATAGGGACAGTAGAGACAATAGAGTGAAGTGCCCACAGAGCAATAGGGATAGAAGAGACAATAGAGTGAAGTGCACACAGAGCAATAGGGACAGTAGAGACAATAGAGTGAAGTGCACACAGAGCAATAGGGACAGTAGAGACAATAGAGTGAAGTGCCCACAGAGCAATAGGGACAGTAGAGACAATAGAGTGAAGTGCACACAGAGCAATAGGGATAGTAGAGACAATAGAGTGAAGTGCCCACAGAGCAATAGGGACAGTAGAGACAATAGAGTGAAGTGCACACAGAGCAATAGGGACAGTAGAGACAATAGAGTGAAGTGCCCACAGAGCAATAGGGACAGTAGAGACAATAGAGTGAAGTGCCCACAGAGCAATAGGGACAGTAGAGACAATAGAGTGAAGTGCACACAGAGCAATAGGGACAGTAGAGACAATAGAGTGAAGTGCACACAGAGCAATAGGGATAGTAGAGACAATAGAGTGAAGTGCACACAGAGCAATAGGGACAGTAGAGACAATAGAGTGAAGTGCACACAGAGCAATAGGGATAGTAGAGACAATAGAGTGAAGTGCACACAGAGCAATAGGGACAGTAGAGACAATAGAGTGAAGTGCCCACAGAGCAATAGGGACAGTAGAGACAATAGAGTGAAGTGCACACAGAGCAATAGGGATAGTAGAGACAATAGAGTGAAGTGCACACAGAGCAATAGGGACAGTAGAGACAATAGAGTGAAGTGCACACAGAGCAATAGGGATAGTAGAGACAATAGAGTGAAGTGCACACAGAGCAATAGGGACAGTAGAGACAATAGAGTGAAGTGCACACAGAGCAATAGGGATAGTAGAGACAATAGAGTGAAGTGCCCACAGAGCAATAGGGACAGTAGAGACAATAGAGTGAAGTGCACACAGAGCAATAGGGACAGTAGAGACAATAGAGTGAAGTGCCCACAGAGCAATAGGGACAGTAGAGACAATAGAGTGAAGTGCCCACAGAGCAATAGGGACAGTAGAGACAATAGAGTGAAGTGCCCACAGAGCAATAGGGACAGTAGAGACAATAGATGACGTCATAAGCACTCAACTAATCCTAATTTTCATTTTGTTTTGTTATTCATAACAGAAAATTGTTATAACTTGATCTAGTTTCAAAATTAAAATAAAATTTTAAAAGTATCACGTACTCGTTAAATCTGTGATCGCTTCTATTTAGAATGTTGACAACATCACCGTGTGTATCACTTGTTCGAGTGTTTTATCCACAGAAAAGTAAAACGTGCTCTTTTCTATACAAAATTATAGTGTTTTTTCACAGAAAAGTAAAGCGTGTTCTTTCCAAATAAAAGTAGGTAAAGTGTGCTCTTTTCTATACAATGGTGTACATTTTATTTCATTTCATTCTTCACCGAATTTGTCCACTTGCGGAAGACTTAATTTTACGGAAGAAAATGATTCTAAAAATTTCCAAATACCATTTAATACTTTCGTGTTGTAGTAGGTAGGTTAAGTTTCGTCCAGTTACATCTCATCCTGTTGTTGCTGTTAAATCCCTTTCTGTTGTTGCTGTTAAATCCCTTCTGTTGCTGCTGTTAAATCCCTTTCTGTTGCTGCTGTTAAATCCCTTTCTGTTGTTGCTGTTAAATCCCTTTCTGTTGTTGCTGTTAAATCCCTTCTGTTGCTGCTGTTAAATCCCTTCTGTTGCTGCTGTTAAATCCCTTTCTGTTGCTGCTGTTAAATCCCTTTCTGTTGCTGCTGTTAAATCCCTTTCTGTTGTTGCTGTTAAATCCCTTTCTGTTGTTGCTGTTAAATCCCTTCTGTTGCTGCTGTTAAATCCCTTTCTGTTGCTGCTGTTAAATCCCTTTCTGTTGCTGCTGTTAAATCCCTTTCTGTTGTTGCTGTTAAATCCCTTCTGTTGCTGCTGTTAAATCCCTTTCTGTTGCTGCTGTTAAATCCCTTTCTGTTGCTGCTGTTAAATCCCTTTCTGTTGTTGCTGTTAAATCCCTTTCTGTTGTTGCTGTTAAATCCCTTCTGTTGCTGCTGTTAAATCCCTTTCTGTTGCTGCTGTTAAATCCCTTTCTGTTGCTGCTGTTAAATCCCTTTCTGTTGCTGCTGTTAAATCCCTTTCTGTTGCTGCTGTTAAATCCCTTTCTGTTGCTGCTGTTAAATCCCTTTCTGTTGCTGCTGTTAAATCCCTCTGTTGCTGCTGTTAAATCCCTCTGTTGCTGCTGTTAAATCCCTCTGTTGCTGCTGTTAAATCCCTCTGTTGCTGCTGGTAAATCTCGTTGCCGTAGCTACGGGTTTTTCTTTCATAATATTTGAACACTGAATAGACCGAAATATAATCTACATATATTGATTAGTAATCTATTATTCGGTAGTAATAGTATCACTATAACTCTATGTAAAGTATAGTGTCACTATAACTCTATGTAAAGTATAGTGTCACTATAACTCTATGTAAAGTATAGTGTCTATGTAGAGTGTAGTGTTACTATAACTATTTTGTAAAATATAGTGTCACTATAACTTTTTTGTAAAGTATAGTGTCACTATAGCTATTTTGTAAAGTATAGTGTCACTATAACTATTTTGTAAAGTATAGTGTCACTATAACTATGTAGAGTATAGTGTCACTATAACTCTATGTAGAGTATAGTGTTACTATAACTATTCTGTAAATTATAGTGTCACTATAACTATTTTGTAAAGTATAGTGTCACTATAACTATTTTGTAAAGTATAGTGTCACTATAACTATTTTGTAAAGTATAGTTTCACTATAACTATTTTGTAAAGTATAGTGTCACTATAACTATTTTGTAAAGTATAGTGTCACTATAATTATTTGCAGAGTATAGTGTCACTATAACAATGTAAAGTGTAAAGTCACTATAACTCTATGTATAAAGTATAGTGAAACTATAACTCTTCTTAAAGTATAGTGAAACTATAACACTTTGTAAAGTATAGTATCACTATAAATCATAGTGCCACTATATCTTCACTATAAAGGATAGTGTCACTTATCTTCACAATAAAGTATAGTGCCACTATACATTCTTTATAAAGGATAGTGTCACTTATCTTCACTATTAAGTATAGTGCCACTATACATTCTTTATAAAGGATAGTGTCACTTATCTTCACTATTAAGTATAGTGTCACTATACATTCACTATAAAGCATAGTACCACTATACATTCACTATAAAGTATAGTGTCACTATACATTCACTATAAAGCATAGTACCACTATACATTCACTATAAAGTATAGTGCCACTATACATTCACTATAAATTATAGTGTCACTATATCTTCGCTATAAAGTATAGTGTCACTATATCTTCACTATAAATTATAGTGTCACTTTATCTTCACTATAAAGTATAGTGTCACTATATCTTCACTATAAAGTATATTGTCACTATATCTTCACTATAAATTATAGTGACACTATATCTTCACTATAAAGTATAGTGTCACTATATCTTCACTATAAATTAAAGTGTCACTATATATTCACAATAAAGTATGGTGCCACTATACATTCTCTATAAAGTATAGTGCCACTATACATTATCTATAAATCATAGTGCCACTATAGCTGCCTGTTGCTGTAGCTACTCAGTGCCCCTCTCTCTCTATTTTCTAAGTTTCCATAGGAACGACAGGTTGTTCGGTGGTAACCAGGCGTAACTAATGCAACTATTGTTAGACTTACTTCCATAACAACCACTCCACTGTGCAATCTATAATAAATCTTATATAAACGAACACTTGTTCAGACTTCTAATGAAATGAGCTGCGGCGTACATGCAGCTGTTTGTGAGCATGTCGTACTTCTACACAGATATCATCATAGTTCTCCTGATGAAAATGTTAAGGTTGAAGTTTGGATTATAGATTATAAACAATATTTTTAGTATGAGGAATATCAGTTAGTTGTATCAAAATCTACTAATGAATAAAGTGATGTTTTCTTCACAATACTATGATTTTTTGTACCTACTGTAAACTTCTTCATCGAAAAATATAAGAATGATGTGAGTGATAAAAAAATCAGCTGAAATCTTGGTGTACATGACGAATAGTAGTGGACCTACAAGAGAGTCCTGGGCTAACTAGCACCTCACAATTTCATTCTTTTTGCCTAGGCTATCCTTATTAGTTATTGAAGTTTTCACTAAGAGGAAATTTTATCTCAATATGGTACATTGATGGTATAACATTGGAAAGTTGATAGTATGAAATGTGATCCTCCAACCTGTTTAAATCAGACTAGTACAGAAATGTCTAAATTCAACATTCTAAATATTATTATTTACATTTTACCTAAAGATAAAAATTTGATTCAAAACTATGATCACATGAGTCACTAGGGTAAGTTCCGAGTTATCGGACAGTTTGACCTTATCGATTATATAGAATTTGTAATTATATTTTATCTTGATAGTTAAATTACTATATATATTTTATGTGATCGAAATTGTAAAACCGTCCGATAACTCGTAACTTACCCTCTCTACTATTCGAATTCCTAAAAACAGTGTTAATTAATTAATTAATAATCAATTTTATATAATATCTAATGGTAGTTAATTAAAGGTAGTATAGTATCGTTGTGTGGGGATTTCAATAGCGTCATTTCGTTACGGTGCTTCGTAAGAGGAGGTGGTGTGTGCCAAGCGCTCTGATACAGAAACAGACAGAGAAGCAACTTTATTACTCTACGCAGATTATGTGTATTAAAAAAAACACATCAAGCAGTTAATATAAAAGACCGGTTGTTACTTTTCGTGATGATGATTATAGTTACGTTTTTTTCGATTTAGATGTGAAGAAAAATAACTTTTATTTAAAATAAAATATTTACTTCTGCTTCATCATGGATTTAAGTTTTGAAGATCTTCTGCGCGAAGATCTACACCATGATATCGTTGAAAAGTGCGATACAAGTTTAGTAAATTTGCCATTGAAGGGCCGCTTTTCCTGTGACTCAACTGCCTATTCTCCATTCGATTCATCATCAGATGGAAATCCTGTTTTCAATTTCGCAAGATCTGCTGACGAACCAGGAGAATCCGTCCCCTCGTTTGGTGACACTGATGTCAACTACGGAGATTCGAGTGATTGTAAGAAGGACGGAAGAATTTTTGACTGTCGGACATCCAATTCTGTAAAAGAACTCGAAACTCGACACATCAAATCGGAATCTGAATTAGTCTGCTTAGATCCCCGAAGAAGCAATTCAATTTCTTCTTCCCCAACTGTAAGAAATCTAGATGTTAATGTACATAAAAAGAAACACGAAGAAACTGATAGACCAGCTGATATCGTCAAGAAGAAAGCCTTCGAACGTGATTTCAATTCGGTCAATATATCTACCAAATTGAATCCATTATACGATATGGAGAGGGAGTTAGCCGTGCCCTTCTTCCTTCTTCTTAATTCCTTAGGATACCACAATCGCCTTCCTATTGACTTCAATAGGAACAAACGACACTTTGCTGATCTCAATGGAAACGAACTAGACAGCTTGCAGAGAGCTTATAACAGAAAGTTACCAGATTCTGGTCAAATGATTCCGTCCCTCAAATGTCAACTCGAAATGAAGAACCGTAAAAAACCTAGAAAATTCTTCACCAAGAGCCACTCTAAGCTACAATATCCAAAGGGAACTGCTTCTGCTTTTCAAACCCTACACACTTTCAGCCATCTTGTGAGTTGCTGAACATTTCATATGTTAATCTAAGTCTTATTCTACACAAAGTAATGAAACTTTAAGTAATGAAACTATTATATTATTCATAAATTGAATGAGATTGGTTTTGAAAATAGTAATTGATGAAAGATTTTAACCTTTTATCGTACAGCAAACAAGTTTTCATACTTTGGTTACACGAGAACGATAAGGTATACATTACTTGCGAAATATATGTATTATATAAATATTTTTTTATTTATTACGATATCAGTGTTGCCGTTCAACATACTCGAGTCTATACAGAGTAATTGTAATACCATCAAAGTATTTGAAATACTATGTAATACCGTCAAAGTATTTCGGTATCAATTATACCGTAAAAGTACATACAGTACTTGAAATCAGTGATACAAATATACCTACTTAGATAATTATAAATAGTACTGCCCTCGTACGTATCCATGATACCGCGTATCTGTGATACTCTATGTTCACACTTACTTTCCGAGATACTATTTTAGGTAACCAATGTATCTGGGTATCACTAATTACCTCGATATACTTATGAGATATCGAGGTAACCAGTGTAGTTGATACTCCCTAGATACCCTCAGTATCCGAGTGACAATTTCCAAAACAGGTAACTGCATCCCTAGTATCCTTTTCTCTCACGTGTGTTTTAATCTTCTCACTGTGTGTCTAAACAGAATGAAGACCAAATAGTTTTGGTGACGGACAATGACCCCCTCTCCGTGGCGAAAGTATCGCCCCTATCCGTAAGTATTGCATCCAATTTTGCAACTCAAAGTATTGCATCCATT
This sequence comes from Caprella mutica, assembly GCA_947561585.1. Taxonomy (NCBI): domain Eukaryota; kingdom Metazoa; phylum Arthropoda; class Malacostraca; order Amphipoda; family Caprellidae; genus Caprella; species Caprella mutica. The sequence goes on from CANNZV010003684.1 coordinate 23,405, forward strand.
TTATAAAATCAAAATATTTCATCCATTTTTATAATATCAAAGTATTGCATCCATTATAACGACTCAAAGAATTGCATCCATTTTATAATATCAAAGTATTGCATCCATTATAACGACTCAAAGAAGTGCATCCATTTTATAATATCAAAGTATTGCATCCATTATAACGACTCAAAGAATTGCATCCATTTTATAATATCAAAGTATTGCATCCATTATAACGACTCAAAGAATTGCATCCATTTTATAATATCAAAGTATTGCATCCATTATAACGACTCAAAGAACTGCATCCATTTTATAATATCAAAGTATTTCATCCATTATCTGTTCTGCGCAATTTGTCGATTTGCACAATCTCGAGAATGCGTGAAGCGTTTTAACCCCCTAATGCCGAGCGTGTGTTAATATTTCCATTTTATTTAAGATGAAATGGAATACTAATATATGTATATCGGGAGGCGTGTCGCCCCCCAAATCCCCCTGCCAGGTCATTAAAAAAAACATAAAATGTGCAGTACAACCAAGTAGCGGATACAACAAACTACATAACGGCCATTTATGTTAAGAGTTTATCTTCATATATTTATAAATAAAGGAAGATTACTTTGAAATTCTTAACATGAATGGCCGTTGTTTAGTTTGTTGTATCCGCTAGTTTTTGGCAGAGGGGTTCGGAGGGCGGCACGCCTCATCCTGATACACATATATTAGTATTCTATTGCATAATAAATAAAATTAAAATATTAACGCACGCTCGGCATTAGGGAATTGAAGGGTTTTAAAATGCGCAGCGCATTTTCGAGATTGAGCAAATCGGCAAATTGCTCGGAGCATATCGACTCATAAAGTATTGCATCCATTTTGTATTTTAGAAGATTTAATGAATTATTTATCACTTGCGTTTTTTATCGTACTGGTGACTCATAAAAATGTATACACTCTTTGTTAACTCGTAAGTTAGCCTAGTGATGTTACCCTAGTAATGTTACCCTAGTAATGTTACCCTAGTGATGGTGTTGCAGGTGCAATGGTTGAAAGAGAACTACGAGACGGCAGAGGGTGTGAGTTTACCCAGGTCAACCCTGTACACCTTCTACCTGAGGCACTCTGCGGAGATTAAAATAGACCCCGTGAACGCCGCCTCCTTCGGAAAACTAATCCGCAGCGTGTTCCCCAACCTGCGCACCCGGAGACTGGGCACCAGGGGCAACAGCAAGTACCACTACTATGGTATTAGAGTCAACAGAAACTCTCCTTTGTACGCCCTATCGGAAGAAGGTGAGTTGAGATTGAATGTAGTAAATACTCTCCTTTTCTTACCTTTTCTAATTCTACCTATTCAACGTTTCATACTTCTAATTCTTCAACGTTTTCTGCTTCTAATTCTTCAACGTTTTCTGCTTCTTATTCTTCAACGTTTCCTGTTTCTAATTCTTCAACGTTTTCTGCTTCTTATTCTTCAAAATTTTCTACTTTTAGCTGCCTAACGTTTTTTATTCTTCTAACACCGTAACGTTTTCTTCCATCTCAATCCTTAACGTTTTTCACCTTCTACATCATTAACGTTCTCGCACCTTAACGTTATTTATATTTAGCTAAAACACGACCTATTTATTTACAAAAGTTAACTTTTTAATTTTTTTAAAGTTAACAATATTCTTCCATTAAGATGACAGTTCCAGGTTTGTAAAAACTTGTTTATTATTGAAGCTACGGTTGTGAAACTTTGTTCACATATTTAAAATTGAATTTAGTTTGGTTTTTGTTTAAGAAATTTTTTCAATATGACGAGTTTTGAACAAATTTGAAAAAAAACGTATTACTGCCAAATTTTTGAAGTTGGGTACAGCAGTTTTTTGCTTTCGATGCTCCTATGAATTCTCTAAAACATGTAGCAAACAAAATTTTGATTTTAGAATTTATTTATCGAGATTATTCGAAATTTCGAAAATTTCACTTTTTTCCAAAAAAAAAAAAAATTTCTTAACAATATATTTTCAAAAATTGAAGTTCAAAATCAAATATACATTTGCTACATATTGTAGAGAATTCATAGGATCATCGAATGCAAAAAACTGCAATGCCGTAACTTCCAAACTTTTTGAAAAATATTAAAAAATTAATACGATATATACAACATTTGTAATTTTTCAGGAGAGCAATAAAGTTAAGTTCAAAACAAAAACAAGAACAAACAACCAAAATCCACTAAATATCGATTTTTAGGACACTAGGAACACTTTAGTGAAGAAAAAAATATTTGGATCAAAAAACAGGAAAATGCTGGGACTGTCCCTTAATGTCATTGCATTGGTTATTTAACTAAAATTATAGAAAAATAGCTAAATTATAAATGATATATTAATTAAAAATAAATTCCTGTAGGTTCTTTTTGGTGATTATTTTAACAAAGATATTCACTTTATTTCCCCCCATCAGAATGTAACGCTGGAGGTTCCCCCACCAGCTCCGCTTCCCCCTCCCCCTCCGCTAAAAGAAGTGGGGGGAGTGGCTCATCCCACTTTGATGACCCAGACTGCTCCACCAGTGGAGTGGGGGGTCAGCAGGGAAAGATGTCTTCTTACGATGGGGGACAGTCGGGGGGTGAAGCCTCCCCCCAAACCCTCTCCAACCAGAAGTTCTTAGGTCCTGTTGAGATTGTCAGGATACCAGAATTGAGCCTGCAAGACGTCAATATTCCACCAGGTGAATATGAATATTTAGATTTTTAATAACTAATTATAATGGCACTTTTTTTGATATGAAAATATTATCTTTTTAAACAAAATCAATTTTATGACATTATTTTTCTTTTGAAAAATATTGTTTACATTACACTGCCCAGCATGATTTTTGAGGTTAGATTATTACTAGACGTTTCTAGAAGTATTTTACATACTGATTTGTAGAATGTTATACATTTTGCTAAGTCACGTCAGGATTTTGTGCTGTAGCATTTTTAAAAGTTGTAATTACACTTGTTAATACAGACACTACACACTTGACACTACACACTTGACACTACACACTTGGCACTACACACTTGACACTACACACTTGACACTACACACTTGACACTACACACTTGACACTACACACTTGACACTACACACTTGACACTACACACTTGACACTACACACTTGATACTACACACTTGACACTACACACTTGACACTACACACTTGACACTACACACTTGACACTACACACTTGACACTACACACTTGATACTACACACTTGACACTACACACTTGACACTACACACTTGATACTACACACTTGATACTACACACTTGATACTACACACTTGACACTACACACTTGATTTTGTGTTTTTCTTTTTCATTGATGTGTTTTACCGACATTTTTTTGGCCCATGTTTTTTGGATATATTTACTAAGTTTAAACTTAAAAATTTAAACTTACTAAAGTTATTCAAACTTACTAAAGTTATTCAAACTTACTAAAGTTATTCAAACTTACTAAAGTTATTCAAACTGACTAAAGTTATTCAAACTGACTAAAGTTATTTAAACTGACTAAAGTTATTCAAACTTACTAAAGTTATTTAAACTGACTAAAGTTATTCAAACTTACTAAAGTTATTCAAACTGACTAAAGTTATTCAAACTGACTAAAGTTATTCAAACTGACTAAAGTTATTTAAACTGACTAAAGTTATTCAAACTGACTAAAGTTATTCAAACTTACTAAAGTTATTCAAACTTACTAAAGTTATTTAAACTGACTAAAGTTATTCAAACTTACTAAAGTTATTCAAACTTACTAAAGTTATTCAAACTGACTAAAGTTATTCAAACTGACTAAAGTTATTCAAACTGACTAAAGTTATTCAAACTGACTAAAGTTATTCAAACTGACTAAAGTTATTCAAACTCACTAAAGTTATTCAAACTTACTAAAGTTATTCAAACTTACTAAAGTTATTTAAACTTACTAAAGTTATTCAAACTTACTAAAGTTATTCAAACTGACTAAAGTTATTCAAACTGACTAAAGTTATTCAAACTGACTAAAGTTATTCAAACTGACTAAAGTTATTCAAACTTACTAAAGTTATTCAAACTTACTAAAGTTATTTAAACTGACTAAAGTTATTCAAACTTACTAAAGTTATTCAAACTTACTAAAGTTATTCAAACTGACTAAAGTTATTCAAACTGACTAAAGTTATTCAAACTGACTAAAGTTATTCAAACTTACTAAAGTTATTCAAACTTACTAAAGTTATTCAAACTTACTAAAGTTATTTAAACTGACTAAAGTTATTCAAACTTACTAAAGTTATTCAAACTTACTAAAGTTATTCAAACTGACTAAAGTTATTCAAACTCACTAAAGTTATTCAAACTGACTAAAGTTATTCAAACTGACTAAAGTTATTCAAACTTACTAAAGTTATTCAAACTGACTAAAGTTATTCAAACTTACTAAAGTTATTCAAACTTACTAAAGTTATTCAAACTTACTAAAGTTATTCGAACTTACTAAAGTTATTCAAACTTACTAAAGTGCATTACTTTTTCAGGTGTCACTTTGGATCAAGTTAAGACTTTTTCAGAGCTGTACAAAGACCACTGCAGAAACCTATTTGAAGCTGTGTACAACCTTAAGGTGAGACAACCATACCATGGTGCAGAGTATGACAACCACACCATGGTGCAGAGTGAGACAACCACACCATGGTGCAGAGTGAGACAACCACACCATGGTGCAGAGTGTGAAAATCACACCATGGTGCAGAGTGAGACAACCACACCATGGTGCAGAGTGAGACAACCACACCATGGTGCAGAGTGAGACAACCACACCATGGTGCAGAGTGAGACAATCACACCATGGTGCAGAGTGAGACAATCACACCATGGTGCAGAGTGTGACAACCACACCATGGTGCAGAGTGAGACAATCACACCATGGTGCAGAGTGTGACAACCACACCATGGTGCAGAGTGAGACAACCACACCATGGTGCAGAGTGAGACAACCACACCATGGTGCAGAGTGAGACAATCACACCATGGTGCAGAGTGAGACAACCACACCATGGTGCAGAGTGTGAAAATCACACCATGGTGCAGAGTGAGACAACCACACCATGGTGCAGAGTGAGACAACCACACCATGGTGCAGAGTGAGACAACCACACCATGGTGCAGAGTGAGACAATCACACCATGGTGCAGAGTGAGACAATCACACCATGGTGCAGAGTGTGACAACCACACCATGGTGCAGAGTGAGACAATCACACCATGGTGCAGAGTGTGACAACCACACCATGGTGCAGAGTGAGACAACCACACCATGGTGCAGAGTGAGACAACCACACCATGGTGCAGAGTGAGACAATCACACCATGGTGCAGAGTGAGACAATCACACCATGGTGCAGAGTGTGACAACCACACCATGGTGCAGAGTGAGACAATCACACCATGGTGCAGAGTGTGACAACGACACCATGGTGCAGAGTGTGACTGACAACCACACCATGGTGCAGATTGTGACAACCACACCATGGTGCAGATTGTGACAACCACACCATGGTGCAGAGTGTGGCAACCACACCATGGTGCAGAGTGTGACAACCACACCATGGTGCAGAGTGAGACAATCTCACCATGGTGCAGAGTGTGACAACCACACCATGGTGCAGAGTGTGACTGACAACCACACCATGGTGCAGATTGTGACAACCACACCATGGTGCAGATTGTGACAACCACACCATGGTGCAGAGTGTGGTAACCACACCATGGTGCAGAGTGTGACAACCACACCATGGTGCAGAGTGAGACAATCACACCATGGTGCAGAGTGTGACAACGACACCATGGTGCAGAGTGTGACTGACAACCACACCATGGTGCAGATTGTGACAACCACACCATGGTGCAGATTGTGACAACCACACCATGGTGCAGATTGTGACAACCACACCATGGTACAGAGTGTGGCAACCACACCATGGTGCAGAGTGTGACAACCACACCATGGTGCAGAGTGTGACAACGACACCATGGTGCAGATTGTGACAACCACACCATGGTGCAGATTGTGACAACCACACCATGGTACAGAGTCTGACAACGACACCATGGTGCAGATTGTGACAACCACACCATGGTGCAGAGTGTGACAACCACACCATGGTGCAGAGTGTGACAACCACACCATGGTGCAGAGTGTGACAACCACACCATGGTGCAGAGTGTGACAACCACACCATGGTGCAGAGTGTGACAACCACACCATGGTGCAGAGTGTGAAAATCACACCATGGTGCAGAGTGTGACAACCACACCATGGTGCAGAGTGTGACAACCACACCATGGTGCAGAGTGTGACAACCACACCATGGTGCAGAGTGTGACAACCACACCATGGTGCAGAGTGTGAAAATCACACCATGGTGCAGAGTGTGACAACCACACCATGGTGCAGAGTGTGACAACCACACCATGGTGCAGAGTGTGAAAATCACACCATGGTGCAGAGTGTGACAACCACACAGTTTTCTTTCAGATTTTATTTACTTTCTGGAGTTTCTTAAAGTATCTAAAATATTAAAATTGTACAAATGGAATAACTGTTCCTTATTTAGCTGAATTGGATTAAAATGGTGTTTAGCTAATTATAAATTAATATTAATTAATTAATACAAATTTGTAATTCATACAAATTTTTAATCAATACAAATCATTATTTATTACAAATTTTAAATTTTTCTTTTATTGATAGTTCCAATCGGTGGAACTCCTGTGGAGGAAATTCTGGTGGATGGAGGGGAGTGTGAACGACTCCCCCATCAATGGGGAGGGTGGATCTAAACCCTCCCCCAAATTGGAGCTAGAGGATGGGGAACTAACTAATCACATACCTGGCCCAGCCCTACAGGTAAATATTTAGTTCGATAATCAGCTAGGGTAAATTAGAAAAATTATATATTAATTATTAAATTCAACTTTTACTATAATTTAATTCTTATTTATTCTTTCTTCGTTTTGTTTTTGAACGGAAAAATATATACCTTCTTTTAACCTGTACAACGAATTCCTTTTCACCAGGTTCTACTATCGTGCCCCTTCATTGTCAGTTACATCGAGGAGGCAGACTACCAGTTCTACCAGTCGCTGGTGGATGTGCTCATTCCAGATGTCCTGAAGTCCATTCCGTCTCCTCTGACGCAAAGCATCAGGAACTTCGCAAAGAGTCTTGAGTGTTCTTTGGCTCAGGCTCTAACGGGGGTACCGCCACAAATCAACAAAGTTAAGGTGGGGGGAGTATGTTTAATCCATTCTTTTAGTAAAATATTTTGTAATAATCTTCATAATATTCTATAATTCTATGTGCAAAAAGATTAGGCCATTTTTATTCCCTCCAAAACGGGTTTTTCCAAGTCGTTATTTTTGGTAACTAACTTGATATTTGGACTTATTATTTGACAGTTCTCCGATTTAATATCATCCAAGTTACAAGCAAATCTTAAAAGCTCATTCCAAAGTATTCGGTGTTCTAACCGCCACATCTCTTCCAGATGACGGCAGTTTCTTCTTTCGGTCAGATGCTGAAGAGGTACACCTCTCTAAACCATTTGGCACAGGCGGCCAGAGCAGTGTTGCACAACACTGACCAGATAAAGCAGATGCTGCAGGATCTTAACAGAGTGGACTTTCATAATGTGCACGAGCAGGTGAGATATTTTTTTAAATAATAATCTTTATTGAATAAATTGGCCATACAACACAGTCGGTCAGAAACACAGGCAACACAGTCAGCCAGACTGCGTTGTCAGTTAGGTTTAACTTACATACAATTTAAAAATTCGAGACAATATACAGGATTGAAAAATCTTTTCGGATAGCTAATAGGTACAGGTGAGTCAATTAGGCAATAGGTACAATCAAAGAAAAGTGTAGTGTCCATGATGACTTTTTTTACTGTTATTTTAATTTTTTTTCAATTCAATTATATGCTATTTTTTATACTGCTCTTTCAATGAATCTATTTATCCTATTACCATTTCCCCCATGGCAGGCTAGTTGGGTTTGTGGCTGCGATGAGGAATTGGTCCTTAGTCTCGAGGAGGACTTCAAACAGACTCTGGAGAAGCCAAGTTCGCTGGAGGAGTGGGCCAAGTGGTTAGCCGAGCTGGTGGATAAGATCTTGGAGCCTCATGTCACTAAGACAAACTTTGCAATGCATGCCAGGCAGTTCCTACTAAAGTGGAGTTTCTACAGGTGAGTTAGAGTGAAAAGATCATTGTGTACTGTCAAAGAAAACGTTCTAACCATCTATTACGTTCCAGTTCCTATAGCGTTCTATCCACCTCTTACGTTCTAACCACGTGTTACGTTCTAGTTCCTATAAAGTTCTATCCACCTCTTACGTTCTATCCACCTCTTACGTTCTAACGACGTGTTACGTTCTAGTTCCTATAAAGTTCTAGTTCCTATAAAGTTCTAACCACCTCTTACGTTCTAACCACCTCTTACGTTCTAACCACCTCTTACGTTCTAACCATCTCTTACGTTCTAACCACCTCTTACGTTCTAACCATCTCTTACGTTCTAACCACCTCTTACGTTCTAACCATCTCTTACGTTCTAACCACCTCTTACGTTCTAACCATCTCTTACGTTCTAACCACCTCTTACGTTCTAACCACCTCTTACGTTCTAACCACCTCTTACGTTCTAACCATCTCTTACGTTCTAACCACCTCTTACGTTCTAACCATCTCTTACGTTCTAACCACCTCTTACGTTCTAACCATCTCTTACGTTCTAACCACCTCTTACGTTCCAGTTCGATGGTGATCAGAGACCTGACTCTCCGTTCCGCCGCTTCTTTCGGTTCTTTTCACCTCATCAGACTCCTCTATGACGAGTACATGTTCTACGTAGTGGAGGACAAAGTCGCCTCCGTACTCAAAAAGACTCCCATTGCTGTCATGGCTCAGGTTGGTCTGGAGAACATGAAGAAAATTTAAAAAAAATTTAATCGAAAAAAATCTAATTTGAAAATATTTCAAATTTGAAAAAATTATCGAATTTGGAAAAAAAATCAAGTATGAAAAAAGGATTAATTCGGAAAAAAAATTTAAATTCGCAAAAAGGAAAATAAAATTTGAAAAAAAAGTAAAATAAAATTTAAAAATAAATAAAAATCTCTCCTCTATTTACTTTTATGAGACATTCAGATTAAAAAATCCTAATATTTGTTGTTGCAGTTTCAGCCAAGTCCTCAGAAGGATTTCTCCCACTCCAATGGCATTGACTCCAGTCACTCTCCAATGTTGGAGAGAAGTCTCCAGCCTCCATTGAAGAAGATAAAGTTCGAGTCTTCGACAGCGTAGACCCTTCAACATCTTCTACAGTGGAGTCCTCTATTGTGAAATATGCTATAGTGGAGTCCTCTATAGTTAATATAGAGTCCTGAGTGGGAGAACTATCCTGTATAGTGAACAAATTTCCTAAATTCTGCCAAAAAAGGCCATTAGTTTTGGAAACGGATGGTCATTTTATGGCTTCTCTTACAGGACATTATATTCACTATAGCGGAGCTCTACCGTATAACATCAGAGAAAAATGTTATACGAGGATGAATAACTATATTATCAACATCAGTTTCATGTCACAGTTTGTGTGTTTAATAAAATAATAATTAAAGGGAAATGAAGAAAAGCTGTGAGAAATAAAATAAAAAAATTGTTATTAACTCGGGTTTAAAATATTTAAAGGTTATGTACAGATAGTCTTACATAGGATATAGTAACAATTATCAGTTATTAAATAAATAGCTACCTGATGAAAATTTGAATAGGCTATTGTTGAAAAACACCTATTTAAAGTACAATATTCATTGTGTAGAAAAATTTAAAAAAAATTACGGTATACAACAATGAATTATATATATTTTTTTTTTTCTCCACAATGAATATTCTTTAATAAGGTTTTTTAATAATTAAGTAAATTAACTACGTATTGAAATTTTCATCGGGTCTTTATTTCTCATTTGGTAATTGTTACTTTACCTTACAAGGATTTGTAAAATTGTATTCTATGAAAGTGTTAAGATTGTTATCATCAACTCAGTGTTATTGTACTACATATGTAACTATAGAGTAATTTGTGTTATGTACAATTAGAAAGACTTGGTTACGAGTTATCGGTCAGTCTCACATCTTCGGTCATATAAGAGAAAACTATATGGTAATTATTATTTAACTTTTACAATTTAAATTGGTTTAAATCATCGATACCAATAAAAATAAAAATTTAATAATATTTTTTTTATAGTTTTTTCTCTTATGACCGAAGATGTGAAACTGAGCGATAATTCGTAACATACCCTAGCAATTTAATGTTTTCTTTTATTAGATGACTTCTTTTATTAAGTCCCTTGTAACAATTCTATTGTTTTTTTCTTCACTTTATTGAACTACATGGCTACCTATTTTACTATACCTTCATAGTATTAATTCTCTAACAACTCTTTGGGTTTATTAGACATGAAGTATTGCTAGATTAAGTTATTTTATTTTTGAATATTTACGAGAAATATATGAATAATAAACATTATAATGAAGTACATTGTATTAGGGGGTAAGTTCTGAGATATCGAACAGTTTCACAGTATCAATACTATAAGAAATAATATTATAAAAAGCATTTTATTTTTTTATTTTAATTATTATGTAATATTTTTACGATCCAAAATGTGAAACTGTCCGATAACTCAGAACTTACCCTATCAACGTTCAGGAGATTCTTTTTCATCAGTTAGACCATCGTCACAGTACCTAGACACTCGCAGTGTTCAGTAAGTTGGTGTTACCATAGACCTAAAATGTGACTTTTGAATTTTCTGATTGGGGTACGCTAGCCCCCACTTACCGAGAACTGCGAGTCTGTGCGAGTGTTATTATTTTATTTTAATTAATCCCCTTCATTTTACTCATTTAAGTCATCTTAGTGTACCATACTGTACAGCTCAAAAGTGTGCTCAATGTTATACCTATAGGACAGCTATTTATGCGTGTGATTGTACCTGTGTCCCTCCCTCCCATGACGTCACGTGTGCGTCAGCCAATAGGAAGGCTTCATTTGAATTCATAATTTTACTTTGGAGTAGAGAGGTTTATTCGCTCTTTTTAATTCTCTAACAAAATTTGAACATTTACATTTTATATATGTATTTATAATAAAGAAGTAAACGATTGATCCTTTTATTTCCACTACGAAATAACAAATTGAAATAGTTACGAAAAAACTGAATGGTCCTTAAGATGGAATTCTGAAGATTATCAGGTAATAAAGGATTTAATAACATTACTTGTGTAAGTGTAGGACATTACCGAAAATATGCAAAACGTTACTGTGAGATTTTATAATTTGCTACATAAAAGAACTCCTTTATAGTGAACTTCAACAAGTTCACTATAGAGAGTATAAGATATGAATAGAGAGCTGGACTTATCATGGCAGACTATAAAATATTTTCTTTCTTTTTAAAATAAATTCATTATACAGGGTATTTCATTTCTCATGACTCTAAAAATAAGGATGGTTCACTACACATGACTTCATTATAGAGGAGTTGTACTGGTAGAACTCCTGTTCCATGAAATACAAACTAATTTAGAGATTCATATAAAAACTTACGAATATTTGTGGCAGATTGAACTAAAAATCTTCACTATAGTGGTAAGTTCACTATACAGGAGTCTTACTATACAGGATGATTCACTATACAGGAGTTCCATTGTACCGTAAAATTTGGTAAAATGCTATTGTATTATGAGTAAAACGCTACCGTAAAAAGAGTAAAATGTGTAAATGTTACCGTAAAAAAAGTGAAACGCTACCGTAAAAAGAGTAAAATGTGTAAATGTTACCGTAAAAAGAGTGAAACATTACCGTAAATATGTAAAACGTGACTGTAAACATTATTGCAAAGGTTCAATGAAAGCTTAAAATTATCAAATTTTATTCAACTACAGATCATTAATAATTACTTATCATCACTAATATTATTGGGAAGATGGTTCAATTTTGATAGATGAAGAACTCACAAATTCATTGTTTCTGTACAATTTGCATAAATAAATTCCTTTCAGGTGACTAGTGAATTTGGTAAATACTAAATAAGATCGAGGAATTCCTTCCGTTGTAACAGTGTGGACATGTCTTCTTTTTCGTTGACTCCAACTGCCGATTGAACGGAAAAGACGTCTCCCTGACGTCCTACTAAGATGTTCCTTCTCCCAAATAACTGTGTACTGGTACAGTTCACTTGCGTCGACATCTGTTATTCTACAGGATATAGCTTCTCTACCTCTGTGAGATATGGAGTGTTCCTTCTCTAAAGGGATATATGTAGTTAGTATATCAGAGGAGGAAACTATCGGGGTATCACTATTCATCTTCCCTCTTGTGTCATAAATAGTCGTGTATGTTGGAGGTGGGCTTGTCCTGGTTGTTGGAGGTGGGTTTAACGTGGTTGTTGGAGGTGGGCTTAACGTGGTTGTTGGAGGTGGGTTTGATGCGGCAGTTGGAGGTTGGCTATTTTTGGTTTCTGGAGGTGGGCTTGGCGTGGTTGTTTCCATGTTTTTGAAGGTACCGTAAGCTTGGATGGAGGATCCATATTGTAGCTGATCCATTGCAGTGAAGATATTTCTGCTCTCACAACTGAGTATAACTGAAAGAACTGCGATTATGGACAGAGCTGATCTTGATATATATTGAAGGTTGACCATCTTCATACACATAACCTTCCTCTCTACTATCACAGTAGCTACTAATTACCGAGAGATTTGTTACTCGTTATATACACGTGCCACATCCGTATACGTTCTTTATCTTGACTAAAATTATCACAATTATATCATTGATCGTTAATACTGGCTTATCATTATATTATATATACTCCCGTAGACAAGTTATTATGTTGCACCATGCATGAAATCTAGGTAGTGGGGATATTGCAAAGGGTACAAAATGGCCCATGTAACATACTGCATATATTAATTAGTCAGATTCTCACTAAAGTCTTGGGAACATTTGTATATTGAATATCTTTAAACCTATTATGAGTAGGTTTCAAAAAACATATTTATTATATACCTTTAAAATGGTACCGGTCACATCTCACTAACAATGATAGTTCAGCAGATTTGAGGACTTGAATATCACCAACACTTCTGAAACATACAACTATTTCACGCTGCACAATGTCCTGGTTACGTTACAAATATGCTTACAATTAAAATGTCCGTTATTCTTTGTCGTATCCAAAAATACGCTGAAATAAGTCAAAATTACGAAATTTAAATTGATCTGAAAGGAAATTATTGCAAAAATTTAACCTACATACACTGCATTCCAATAGAAGCGTTTTTTTAAATTTCGAATTGGGAGACCTGAAATTGCTTCAAGTCGTGCATATTAAAAGTTATTTTGTTCATATAGGGTGGATTTTTATCCCCCAATAAAAGTTCACATTGATATTCAACCATCTTCAACATGGGAAATGCTTTTGAGAATAAGAAGAAATGGATCGTCATGCCGTTTGACTAAACACTTTTTCATTTAACAGTACGCCGAAAATTGTTGCTTAACTTCAAGTGCAGCTGAAAATGACTAAATCTTACAACCTGAGAAAGTTCAATAGAGTTCATGATCTTTCCAATGAGACTGGTTTTGTCCACAAGAAAAAGCAAATGAAAAGAAGGCCAAAAAGAGCAGAAGCAGCTGCAGAACTGAAACTCGTTCTTCACTTTGACGGATGCAAGATGGAGCTCTACCGAACTACACAAATACAGCTCTAGATCCAATGAAAAGTTTCGAGGTCGAGTCATTAGCAGATATATGGAAAATCCCTGGCCAGCCCAAGTCCAGATCTCAACCTTTTGGACTTTCACTTCTGGGCTGCTGCACAAAATCAAGTTTGCTGAGAAAAAACAGATTCCATTGAGTCTCTTACACAAGGTGGCCAAAGCTTCGCTGAAAGGTATAACCAGGAGACTCAAGAAAGTTTGCAAGAATGTCTTGAAGTGTGCGTCGTTCTGTCCCCAGGCTGGAAGGGAAAGAGGGGAGGAGTTCACCTTCAACAATTTTGTAGAGCTTCAGGAGATGCGCCTCATAAGATATAGGACCATAAATGTTTAATAATCATAAAATTCCATTCTTTTCCTTTTAAGTGTTATACCTATAATGGCTTTGACTCATTTTAAGTGCTTCTAATTTGCAATTTAAAGAAGATGTTTCTGATGACCACACTGTATATGATGCTTAAAACTAGAAAAGTAAAAATGTGAACGAAGTAAACGTTATCTATTGTTGTATTACATAATAAGATGATACCACGTATATATTGTTAGGCCTAAATGTGATGTTGTAGATTGATTATCATAACATTATTTGTTATGATAACCTTTGTGTTAAGAAGTTTACTCATAACTATTTTCTATTTCTCATAGAAAATAAAAGAAAAATTAACTCAAATGAACTACCTAGATTTTAATGAATATTTTGGAGAGGGAGTGGACCCTGTTAAATGTTGCCAATTTGTCTTATTTCTATAGCAAAATTGAAGTGAAATCAATTGTATATGAAATAGGAAAAGAAAAAAAATTAAATGACTTCACATTGATAACAAATCAATGAATAAATTGTGAATCAATAAATCTTTACATAATCGATACAAAGAGCACAAGCCAAAGGTGATAAGATAAAGAATTTGCTCTTTTATGTAAGTCTGGCTAAGTAATTAGATAACATTAAATGCGGATTACAGTTAATTATAATTATCAAATTGGGTCCGGTATGACGGGGTGAAGAATTTCCTGCTTACATCTGTGATATTATTAATTTTTAATAATAGACATAGGAATTATTGATAGCAAATGTTTTCAAGGGAAGCAATTATTGCAATAGTAGCAATTATTGCAATGGTAGCAATTATTGCAATGGTAGCGATTATTGCAATGGTAGCGATTATTGCAATGGTAGCAATTATTGCAATGGTAGCGGTTATTGCTATGGTAGCAATTATTGCAATGGTAGCGATTATTGCAATGGTAGCAATTATTGCAATGGTAGCGATTATTGCAATGGTAGCAATTATTGCAATAGTAGCAATTATTGCAATGGTAACAATTATTGCAATGGTAGCAATTATTGCAACGGTAGCAATTATTGCAATGGTAGCAATTATTGCAATAGTAGCAATTATTGCAATAGTAGCAATTATTGCAATAGTAGCAATTATTGCAATGGTAGCAATTATTGCAATTGTAGCGATTATTGCAATGGTAGCAATTATTGCAATGGTAGCAATTATTGCAATAGTAGCAATTATTGCAATAGTAGCAATTATTGCAATGGTAGCGATTATTGCAATGGTAGCGATTATTGCAATGGTAGCAATTATTGCAATGGTAGCAATTATTGCAACGGTAGCAATTATTGCAATGGTAGCAATTATTGCAACGATAGCAATTATTGCAATGGTAGCAATTATATCATTGATAGCAATGTGAAAAGCAATTGGTTAAATATTTTAGTAGGAAGTTTTTCTTCAAATTCTCTTAAGCCTGCACGTCCTTAAATGATGCCTAAAAAAACAATAAATAAGAATATATTTCTAGAACTTATGTATATTCCAACATGTCAAGTTCATACCAACATGATGCGCTGGGTTCTTGGTAAATTCCCTCGTGGAAAGTTCCACCAGCGTTAACTTCAATCTGTGGAAAGTTCCACCAGCGTTAACTTCAATCTGTGGAAAGTTCCACCAGCGTTAACTTCAATCTGTGGAAAGTTCCACCAGCGTTAACTTCAATCTGTGGAAAATTCCACCAGCGATAACTTCAATCTGTGGAAAATTCCACCGTAAAAAGTTCACTATTTTTATCAGTGGAATAATGCCATTAAATGTTAAATAAATATGTATACTTTAAGTTATTATCAAGATGGTTATTACAATCTGAACGTTGAAGGTTTTTTTTTTGGTTTCAACCTTTCGAATAGAAGGATGTCTATTACTTGTCAGGACCAAAGAGTGACAAACTTGGACTACAAAATGTACTTTATGGCAACTGTCGTGTGTTGGATAACATATTTCTATATGAGCACTCTATCTTATAATTTATTATATACTGAAACTAATGCATTACCCGTCAAAATTGACGGGACAATATTTTATTTTCTTGTAACTTCTGTTATCTTATTCGTTTCGTAATTTTCCAGTTTTTCGTTTTCCTGGATCTTCGTTTTTCCCGGGATTTTTATTACCTGATTTTCAATTTTTCGGATTCTCAATTTTTCCGAATTTTTCTGTAATTTCCAATTTCACTGTAATATCGGATTTCCTGAAAATTTGTTAATGCGTATAAATAAAATACGTATAAATTTGTGTTACAAAATTCAGAAGTACACAATTAAAACTTTGAGTTATGTATAATAAATAAAATGTATTTAATCACCATGAGTGATAATTTTAACCTGTACATTCGACCCCAGGTTACTGCGGCGCACCCACCTTACGTTTTTCACCTTACAAAGCGAAATATGAAACTTTTCCCCCCTTGTTACGGCATTTTCCCCGCCTTACGGTGTTCGTGCGTATGACTTTGAGAAGTTGGGAAGATGATCTGAACTTCGTAATAGATTAATGTCGTATGGCGAGGGTGCTCTCTACTCATAATTTCTGAACTTGTGACGTCATTGATAAACCCGGACGGATATTGATGACGTAATATAGTCTCAATATAATGTAGAGCACAGAGCTGGGAATCAAGTCCCTGTCATACACCGTTATTAGATAGTCGAACAGTTATTGACGCTGTGGAATTACAGTGAGAATCTTGTGCAGTAACATGCATAGAAGTACAGTCTTTTAGAGTTATCATTTAGTAGTTTTATTGTTTTACATCCCTGAAATAAGACTAAGCTAGGTGTAGAACTTATGAAGTCAGAGAATATAAGCTACACATTATGAATTTAGCAAAAGTAAATAGTGTTTTGAATTAACACTAGATGATCAGTTTAGGATAAATCTAAGGTAAACCCAGAGATCACATTATGTGGCCAATGGGTCTGAACGAACTAGATTCATAATTAATGTAAGTGATCAATAAAACAATGTGTCAAGAACAATTAAATTCAGTGACATTATAAAAACGAAGTGTAAAGGTAATGTGATATTTAGAGAAGTTATTGAACTTATTATTATGAAATAAATGTTTATCTGATAACAAGAATATTTATTCAGGCAATAATTAACACAGATCAATCATTTAATAAGGCAGTATACAAGCAATAAATATCAACAGTTACACAAGTTTGATCAGTGAAATTTAAATCGTTAAAGATTTTTCTTTTAGAATTTTTTAGGTTGATAAATAAGTTTTTCGAAAACAAAAATAGTATTTTATGAAATAAAAACCATATTCAAAGAGTATGTTGACGAAAGAGCTGTTTTATACTTCTAACAATAACTCTTTTGTGCAGACGAACAATGGGACCAGTATAGCAGAAAAAGTGATCCCCCAAACCATCACACTACCTCCTCCAAACTTAACCGTTTTCTTGACGCAGTTCAGAGTTAATATTTCCCTACTTTACGTTTAATTCGTTCTTTCCCATTAGAACCAAAGATTTCTAATTTTCTTTCATTCATCACTAGAATATATCGACCGCTGATCAATCGACCAAACGACATCCTCATGATAAAACACAAATAACACTTTCCGTTTCTTTTTAGAGATTAAAAGCTTCGATGTAGGGACAAATGATTGCAATCCAACTTGTTGAAGTCGAATCGAAAAAGTAGACTGGGACACCGTACCAACAGACATGACATATACCTCACGAAAAATTTGACCAAAAGTGTTGAAACTACCTTGCTAGCAACTTTGAAGAGCTGCATGATCATCTTTTGGCAATGCTTTGGGAAGTCTAGCATTCTTCGGTTTGGAAACAATATTTTAATATTGCTTGTGCTGAGCCACAATATGTTGCATGCACAATCCTTTTCGACCTTCAAGTGGCGATAGAAATCTCAGGCAACGACAATTGGAGACTGTATCAGAGGGGAAACTCAACAAATGTGGAAGAATTGTGGACATTTCTCGAGGATGAATAGAAGATGGATAACTCCTTCATATTGTGCAAAATTAGTGGAATTTTGTGGTAGAAGATGTATTGAAGTGATACAGCAAATAATTATTCACAAAGTATTCAGTTTATTGCCAATATCCGGAAAAATCAGGGAATATTCATAAGTTTATGACGGCTACCCTTAACTTTTGGCCAGAACAAAATTTATTGTTTGAAGTGAAATATGGAACTATTCCTAGGATATTCGTCCAAATGCTTTGAAATTTCTTACGAATACATATGAGCTCTACATGAAAATACGTGCAAAATTTTAATAATGTGTGTTATGTACTTTTTATGAAAATAAAGATTTGGATAACTTGTTCTTGCCTACCCTTATATTTCATCCACTACTGTATATACTTTTTCTTATTTCTAACAAACTCCTGTAAGTCCCAAATTAACAATTCATCATCGATCATAAGATCAATACGTACAATCTAAATGATCACTCTTTCTGCTGATGCAAAGAAGCGAAAGGATAAGAGTTTTTATCTCATTCTCCAGTTGCCATCTTATCTTATCTGGAACAGCTGTTCCTTCCTTATCAGTTCATTAGACCTATTGAATGGCATTGGAAGTAAATAAAACTTATCTCTATTGATGTAATGTCAAATGATAAAGGGACTAAAATATTGTGCCACTCATACTGGGTCTAGGAAAAATCCCCTGCAGGAAAAAATCCCTCGTGAAAAAAATCCCTGAAGGAAAAATTTTCCGGAAAAAAATCCCCTGAAACATTTATATGACACTACAATATTTACTAGATCTTTTTGCTTGACGTAAACGAACTTTTTCCACCTTATTTTGATGTAATTCATTCCATGCTATTAATGGTTGTTACTGGTTTAATTGAAAAACTATTGGACATAAACAGATACAGCACAAATCTATTTCAAAAGGTGTATCACAAATTTAATTTACTTAATCCTTTCGTTCAAGCTTTTGCATAATAAATATTTGATTTGTTTTATCATGTTAAATACTTTTTATAACATTCATGAAGTTCTGATGTATGCCACTCACTCTATGCCACTCAATGCCATGCCACTCACTCTATGCCACTCAATGCCATGCCACTCACTCTATGCCACTCAATGCTATGCCACTCACTCTATGCCACTCAATGCCATGCCACTCACTCTATGCCACTCAATACCATGCCACTCACTTTATGTCACTCAATACCATGCCACTCACTCTATGCCACTCAATACCATGCCACTCACTCTATGCCACTCAATACCATGCCACTCACTCTATGCCACTCAATACCATGCCACTCACTCTATGCCACTCAATGCCATGCCACTCACTCTATGCCGCTCACTCTATGCCGCTCACTCTGCCTATTAGAATTATAATGAAACTATTTACTTTTCTATTTTTTTCTATTATAATTAAAAATAGGAGGTGTTCCAGAAATTAGGAAACAAAACTTTTTGATATATACAGGGTGTAACATCATAGTGTTCCACATTTTGATATATTTAAGAGCTACCTTATTATTGGTTCGATTTAAATCCTGTTTGTTTCAAAGGAATCTCAAAACATGATAATTGTATTGTTAGGGGTTATATTAATCCTTCTATACATTATATTTCAGTTTGGTGGCCATTGTTTTGTATGACTGAATTTAGACAAGTGGAATGAAACCAAAGTGTGTTATGTTACATTTCCGAGGTTTAGATAATAATTCTCGTTAAAGTTGACCAATTGGAGGTTAGAACTAATATCACGTGGGATGGATCTAGAACTTAAAAAGATAAAGAGGGTTCTAAAGAAATCATGAGAAGTAATTTCAGTTAGAGAAGCAGTTCAGTCCTGAGTTATACCCTAGTTCCGAGTCTTCAGGCAAGCTTAGGCCTGTTAGTCAGTTGTTGTGACTATGCGTTAGTTAGAAGATATACAGGGTGACTCACAAAAAAGTCTACCCAACTTAGAATTAATATAAATATTGTATTATAAGTAGTTAAAGAAGGAGTTGAAGTAAATCTAAAAATTAGATTTTTTTTCATGTATTTATTCTACCACCGTTATTGCTTAAGATTGTACGTGTACAATCGTAATGTATTAATTCGAACTAGGGAACACTTTTTTTGTGGGTCACCCTGTATAACAAGTGTTTGAATAATCTTTGGGTTTAAGATGATATCCTAAGTGTTGAGATTGAAAGTTAGACACCTTGGAAAACGGAACCACCTCAAATATGTCGTGTTATGTATACCGAGTTAGGCCTTCCCCATTTACTTTCATTGTAATAACGCTTAGGTTGCAGTCATGAATATCTATAAGTACTGCAGGAAAATAAATTTGTTAACGAATATTAACATGAACAACTCTATCTATATCAATAACTACAGATGACCATTTAATTATTTGACTTTTATTATCAACAATAAAGAAACTGTTTTAAATGATAAAATTAATCTCGTATATATGTATTAGCATACCTTAAGCCCCCTTCACGCTTGCGTTTCTCAACGCCGCCTTTAAAAAAATGCTCATGGTAAAAAGTTTAGCTACAATTGATTTTAACGGAGCCTTTCAAATCAAATAAATCGATTTAAAACATTTCTATTTTAACTGTGAAATATCTGTGCTGATGGACAGATATTCATTTTTAATGCTGACGTACATTTCTATATGTATAAGCTGCTTGCACAGATGTTTCTGTGTACGCTTTTCACAAACTTCTATGTATTGTTCAGATACTGTGTTCGATGTCAGTGTGGCTTAAAATCTATACAGTGTGGTGGAGGTGAAGTTCGTGTAAGGAAAAAAACTGTAATGATAGTGTAAATTAGAACAAAATTTAGGATCACTTTCATGAAAAAGGATTGTTTACCAAAATAATTGAAGAATATATTTCTGTACAGAAGTCGGAAAAAGTGTTTTAACGAACATATTGCGATTGAATGTGATTTTTATATTTTTTTAACGTTATATAGGATTTTTGAATGAAGTGAATTATCAATAATGAATATCAAAGCATCACTTAAAGTTTTGATCATAGTTTTAGGAGTTTTATCATCACTTTATTTGATTCAGCACTACTTTACGTAAGTATAATATACAGATACACCTGTGTTTCAAATAGGTATATTCACCAAAAGATGTTCCAAGTGGATATGATCACTAAATTTAGTGAATATATCACCCTGGCTGTGCATCAGTGACAACAAATGTTGAGAAAATAGTGCGACAGCAACATAAACAACATGCGACTTAAACAACATGCGACATAAACAACATTCGAGATAAACAACAGTGACATAAACAACAGTGACATAAACAACATGCGACATAAACAACAGTGACATAAACAACAGTGACATAAACAACAGTGACATAAACAACATTTGACATAAACAACATGCGACATAAACAACAGTGACATAAACAACATTTGACATAAACAACAGTGACATAAACAACAGTGACATAAACAACATGCGACTTAAACAACATGCGACATAAACAACAGTGACATAAACAACATGCGACTTAAACAACATGCGACATAAACAACATTCGAGATAAACAACAGCGACATAAACAACAGCGACATAAACAACAGCGACATAAACAACAGTGACATAAACAACAGTGACATAAACAACAGTGACATAAACAACAGCGACATAAACAACAGTGACATAAACAACAGCGACATAAACAACAGTGACATAAACAACAGCGACATAAACAACAGTGACATAAACAACAGTGACATAAACAACAGCGACATAAACAACAGTGACATAAACAACAGTGACATAAACAACAGTGACATAAACAACAGCGACATAAACAACAGTGACATAAACAACAGCGACATAAACAACAGTGACATAAACAACAGCGACATAAACAACAGTGACATAAACAACAGTGACATAAACAACAGCGACATAAACAACAGTGACATAAACAACAGCGACATAAACAACAGCGACATAAACAACAGTGACATAAACAACAGTGACATAAACAACAGCGACATAAACAACAGTGACATAAACAACAGTGACATAAACAACAGCGACATAAACAACAGTGACATAAACAACAGCGACATAAACAACAGCGACATAAACAACAGTGACATAAACAACAGTGACATAAACAACAGTGACATAAACAACAGCGACATAAACAACAGTGACATAAACAACAGTGACATAAACAACAGCGACATAAACAACAGTGACATAAACAACAGTGACATAAACAACAGCGACATAAACAACAGCGACATAAACAACAGTGACATAAACAACAGTGACATAAACAACAGTGACATAAACAACAGCGACATAAACAACAGTGACATAAACAACAGTGACATAAACAACAGTGACATAAACAACAGTGACATAAACAACAGTGACATTAAAAATTCGTCCACTGAAAATTCGTCCGTTTTCTTAGATTTGGAATAGAAAGAAAGATATTATTGAGTGTTAACAATATATGAAGGAGATAATTGCAGTCGCATAAAATCTGGTTAGATGAAAATAACACATATATTCAGCAGTTATAGCTGTTGATGAAAAATGTATTCTATGTAACTGATATATTATATTCTCTATAATCAAAAATTAAAAATAATAAATTAAACTTAATCAAATATTTAAGTTGGACATTTTAAGCAATGCAATATTTGTCAAAAAAATTGTTTCATTCGGAGTGCATTGCAATACTAGCTTTATATTTGTTCGACAATATCTCGATTTTTTGACCTTTTACGCTGTGTGCCATCTCTCTTTGTTCGAATTCCTTTAGTTAGGGTTAACTCTTCCACCAAATATTAGGATGCTATTTCTTGAACATTTCAAATTTCAACTTAATATAACTGGTTTTCGCGTTGATTTCGTGTTCCCTGTTTTATTCCAATGTAAGTAACTTCAAAGTAGCTAAAAACTCAATTGACAACCTCGCATAAATTTTCATTAACGCCAACAACATCTTCAGGTGTTAAGAACGCTAATTAAATTAATTAAATTATTATATATCTATCAATCTTAATGTTGGAAAAAACAATCATGAATTTTGCATTACAACAAACTTTATAATGGAAGCAACAATGCAAATTAACTATGTACTATCAACTACATACCTACATTAAATAACTTTATACCAAAACATTTATCATAACATTTTGTTCTATTTAAATTATTTATTTGGCGTTTAATGGATGAATTTTCCGTGGACGAATTTTCCGAGGACGAATTTTCCGTGGACGAATTTTCCGTGGACGATTTTCCGTGGATGAATTTCTGGTCACGGACAAAAGCTACACGAGTGCAAATGATGAAAATATCATCGTTCAGTACAATAGTTATCAAAATACAGTATTGTTACTATTATTATACTATTAGTAATACCTTAATATTGATATGGTAATAATATTAGTATGGTATTAATATTAGTAATACTAATAGTATTATTATTAACATGTCTACAATATAAGTATTGAAGACATGTTAATGCTATACTTATTGTATAAGTATAGCAGATATTTTTCACAGGTCCCAGATGAGGAAGACTCCTCTTCTATTAACTTTACCTTGCTGGGACTCAATCACTTTACGTAAGTAGATACTAAGAGTACGTACACACTACAAGCGGAGCGGAGCAGCGCGGAGCGGAGCGTCATTAATATAATTGTTTATTTTGTGTCCGGAAAACTGCTAGGCGGAAAACGGCCGAAGCGGGAAACTGCCAAGCGGAAAACTGCCAGTCACTTATTGGCAATAAATGTATATTTTTTGACTTTATGAAATATTCTTTAGTTATAAACACATTTTAATTTATAAAAAAACGGAGTTAGTTCTTCTTTAAGAGGTTAAGGGGACATTCATTTTTACAGTAATAACTACATTGATATTGGAATACTTAAATAATATTCAAAGAAAAATAATATTTCAATAATTCTACTTTATTAAACACTCAGTAAACCAAACTTAAGTACACACAAAGATTTTATAATTATTATTTTTAACTTATTTTCAAAGTTACATAAATTTTAAAAACATGTTCAGTTACGTTTATAGTCTCTTGTTTTTAATTTCCTATTGACGTCGATCAGCAATATAGCCTTTGGTTCCGAAGCAAACGTTAAACCCTGTGTACTGATTTGTGAATACTAGATAATTAGATATTCTCACAATAATATAATTTTAAATTATACAACAAATTAAGTGAATGTTAAATCAACTTATATGTATGTTAAATAGTTATTACATTAAAATTTTTATTCTCCATGTCATTAACACAACCCATTCATTTTAACAATTTTCATTTATATGTAAAAAGTATTATTAATTAATATGCAATCAATTCGATCAAGTGAAATTGTCAGAGAATTAGGTAAGTAATAGCAGTTTAATAATCATTGCAAATTCTAAATATTTCACGAACATCGATCAAAGTTTTTTATTGTGAGTACAAGTGAATATTAAGCTTCCCTACAAACAATTCCATGTGTATACCATGCATAATTTTGGAAATGGATACCATATTTATTACATGTTGTTTTACGTGGTAATATGGTAAATTATATGTGGTTACCATATGTTATAAGTATGGTAATTTACATGTGGATATGATGTGGTGTACACATTCTCTATTTGATATGTTTTTTATGATATGGTTTTAAAATGGCATAACCACATGTTAATTATGTGTTTTTATGATTGTTAGATTGGTTCAATGTGGATAACACATATTCATATTCCATTGCCACATTAAAACCATTAAACCACATGGTAAATATGTGTATGCAATAGGGAATGGTTTGCAGGGTTGAAGACTTGTTTAATTCTCAAATTATAAACACAAAACAAAATAATTAGACACTAAACCCGTTATGAACTGATAATGTAAAGACGCGTTGTGTAAACAATGAAATTGTACTCTGTCTCTAATACAATTATTCCTTTGTTTCTTCTCTTAGTATTTTTTAAGAAAGGTTATATTTTTAATTTCTATATCGTAATTGATTACTTTCTGTAATATTTATCTAATTATGTATTTTATATATTTTTCTGATCAATTTGTGTACATTTAACTATTATTTTTATTTTGTAAAAATGAATATCCCTTTAACTCCATAACGAAGGGCGAACGGCTTTTTTATAAATTAAATGTCATTATTGACTTAACTGATTAAATTGCCAATAAGTGACTGGCAGTTTTCCGCCTGGCAGTTTTCCACCTGGCAGTTTTCCGCTTCGGCAGTTTTCCACCTGGCGGTTTTCCGTGTACCGTTTATTTGGAGCGCCGCTTCGCTCGCAGTGTGAACAGCCAAGCGTCTCTGCATACAAATACCCAAGAACATTAATGGCGCTCCGCACGCACCTCTCCGGTTGTAGTTTGTTTGAGCCCTAATGGGATAATATATGATTGTTATTTACTATTTAAGTCTATAAATATCTCTAAATATATTCTGTTAAGAAAGAAAATCACATATATTAGATACAGTCTAATTTAAACTACGTATTCTGTGGAACTGCAACATAATTAAACTGGATTATGTGCACTCGGTAGAGCGCACACCTTCGCCGCCGCTTATAAATGACCTTGACCTCAACCTCGGAACCATTCGCTCCTAAAATTTAATTAACTGGCAACTGGATAATGATTAATCGTTCCACCAAATTTCAGGCAATTTAGTTCAATACTTTTCAGTTGGGCAAATAACAAGATGATGAATAAATAGATGTCGTCTAAAATATAACCTTCCGCATTCTGCGAAGGTAAAAATAATGACAATTGACAAAAGCTAATGCCGATTGATCAAGAACTAATGCTGATTGATCAACAACTACTGTCGATTAACCAATAACTACTGCCGATTAACCAAGAACTATTGACGATTAACCAAGAATTACTACCGATTAACCACGAACTGCTGTCGATTAACCAAGAACTACTGCCGATTAACTACGAACTGCTGTCGATTAACCAAGAACTACTACCGATTAACCACGGACTGCTGTCGATTAACCAAGAACTACTGCCGATTAACCACGAACTGCTGTCGATTAACCAAGAACTACTGCCGATTAACCAAGAGCTACTGCCGATTAACCAAAAACTACTGCCGATTAACCAAGAACTACTGTCGATTAACCAAAAACTACTGCCGATTAACCAAGAACTATTGACGATTAACCAATAACTACTGCCGATTAACCAAAAACTACTGCCGATTAACCAAGAAATACTGCCGATTAACCAATAACTACTGCCGATTAACCAAAAACTACTGCCGATTAACCAAGAACTACTGCCGATTAACCAAGAACTATTGACGATTAACCAATAACTACTGCCGATTAACCAAAAACTACTGCCGATTAACCAAGAAATACTGCCGATTAACCAGAAACTACTGCCGATTAACCAAGAAATACTGCCGATTAACCAATAACTACTGCCGATTAACCAATAACTACTGCCGATTAACCAATAACTACTGCCGATTAACCAAGAACTATTGACGATTAACCAAGAACTACTGCCGATTAACCAAGAACTACTGCCGATTAACCAATAACTACTGCCGATTAACCAAGAACTATTGACGATTAACCAAGAACTACTGCCGATTAACCACGAACTGCTGTCGATTAACCAAGAACTACTGCCGATTAACCACGAACTGCTGTCGATTAACCAAGAACTACTGCCGATTAACCAAGAACTACTGCCGGTTAACCAGGAGCTACTACTGATTAACCAAGAACTACTGCCGATTAACCAAGAGCTACTGCCGATTAACCACGAATTGCTGTCGATTAACCAAGAACTACTGTCGATTAACCACGAATTGCTGTCGATTAACCAAGAACTACTGCCGATTAACCAAGAACTACTGCCGGTTAACCAAGAACTACTGCCGATTAACCAAGAGCTACTGCCGATTAACCACGAATTGCTGTCGATTAACCAAGAACTACTGTCGATTAACCAAGAACTACTGCCGATTAACCAAGAACTACTGCCGATTAACCACGAATTGCTGTCGATTAACCAAGAACTACTGCCGATTAACCAAGAACTACTGCCGGTTAACCAAGAACTACTGCCGATTAACCAAGAGCTACTGCCGATTAACCACGAATTGCTGTCGATTAACCAAGAACTACTGTCGATTAACCAAGAACTACTGCCGATTAACCAAGAACTACTGTCGATTAACCAAAAACTACTGCCGATTAACCAAGAACTATTGACGATTAACCAAAAACTACTGCTAACCAATAACTATTGACGATTAACCAAGAGCTACTGCTGATTAAAGAACTATTGACGATTAACCAAGAACTATTGACGATTAACCAAGAACTACTGCCGATTAACCAAGAACTGCTGCCGATTAACCAAGAACTATTGACGATTAACCAAAAACTACTGCCGATTAACCAAGAACTATTGACGATTAACCAAAAACTACTGCCGATTAACCAAGAACTGCAGTCGATTAACCAAAAACTACTGCTAACCAATAACTATTGACGATTAACCAAGAACTATTGACGATTAACCAAGAGCTACTGCTGATTAAAGAACTATTGACGATTAACCAAGAACTATTGACGATTAACCAAGAACTATTGACGATTAACCAAGAGCTACTGCTGATTAACCAAGAATGATGCCTATTAACCAAGCGGTTGGATCAGTTGCTGGGCACTGCACAGAACCGTAAAAGTCTGAATTACTCCGCCCCCCCCCCCTCAGTAATGGTGACATATTTGAGCCAATTGCGATAGAGACCACATTAGCGTCCATAGGTAGAAGCCTTGTTGAGACAACGAACGCGAACGATCCAAGGGAGTCTGCCAGGTTCCAACAGCGAATGGCTCTTGTGATCCAGAGAGGGAATGCCTTCAGCATCCTCTCATTCGAGCAAGAGAGGTTTAAAGGGCCGTACACACGTAGAGTTTTTTAAGTCTTTACACCAGACTATTTGCTAATTTTTTTTTGGTTGTATCCATGATTCCTGCAGGTATCATGGATACCAAATGAAATAAATAATAATTATATCGTTTTCTCTTATATTCTCTTGGAAAAGTAGGAGGAGCTTAGCAAAAAGTCTGGTTGAAAGACTTAAAAAACCCTACGTGTGGACGGCCCTTTAGAGGGTCTGGAACTTAACAACTCACTCGCAGTTCCTGAAGGAATGATTTCTTCTGTGAAGATTTCATTGTTCATGCTTTTAATGAAAAAAAAATTAAAATTATCTAAAGTTTTAATAATCAGAATTGTTCCCACTTCCCCACCAAATATCTCAAAATGTAAAAAGTAATTTATGTTGGATTCAGTTATCGGAACAGTAAACTTGAATAATATAATAGCTTCGTAAATCTCGATTCAATTTATCTTAACTATAAACTGAGAGTTAGATTTACCAATTAATTTGCAATTTAAAAAAATGAGTTTCTCAAATATTCCCCTTTACGTAATCGCAGGTTTGCAAATCAGTGAAAAATAATATATTTTCTATTTCATCAGCAATAGCAAATGAAGAAAATGTTCGATACGAGAGTGAGCCGAAAATAATGAACATTTTATACTGGCTAAAGAAGGTGAGAACAAAGATTGCAAGTAGGATGAAATTATCAACGAAATGCCCTTTGATTTTTACTTATTAAGTTGTTTTTATTTAGGAATACTATCATGATCCAAATTATTTGAAAAGGATGGGATGCAAAGTTACGAACTGTCTGTTTACATCCGACGCATCGGCAGTTGATGCAATGGAGTGGGATGCTGTTCTTCTGAACCCACATGTGGAAGGTTTATACGAAGCCTTGGGACATAAAAGGTACATTTAAATATAAATATCATACATTTTACGGTATATTTAAGATATTTAGAAGATATTCAGAAATGATTTCAAAACAGGAGTCCAAAAACGTACTGGATTTTCGACTTTCGCGAACCCCCGTATCTTACCAACCTCATCAAACGCTACGATGGAATCGAATTCAACTTGTCCATGAGTTGGAGGAGAGATTCAGACTTCTTATTGCCGTGAGTAATTAAGAAATGTTATATTACATAATATAAATACCTTTTATGTATTAGCCTAATAATTTGAGATGAAATTTTGATCCTTGAAATAACGATCATTTTTACAGGTATTTCATCTTTAGCAAACGGAGCCAACCTCGCGAATCCTCCAATCTCGTCAACTACGCTGCTGGAAAAACAGAGAAAATTGCTTGGATGGTGAGAAATAAGAGACCCAAGAGTCGAAGGAATATGTAAGTTAAAATTAAGAATAAAATCATAATATCTTGAATGAATAGTTGTTCATTGACGTGATTATACATCAAACGGTCCGCGGAAGATTCCAGTGAGGAAAATTCCACTGCGGAAAGTTCCACTGGGAAAATTCCACTGCGGGAAGTTCCACTGGGAAAATTCCACTGCGTTAAGTTCCACCGCGGAAGATTCCACTAGGAAAATTCCACTGAGGAAAATTCCACTGAATATAAATAAATCTATATATATATTTTTTTTTGTACTGCTTATTTTCTAAAAAAATACTTTAGAAATTTTCATCTACATATTAAATGAGCTTTTGTGATATTAATTCCACTGTTCCTTTTTAAGTGGTTTAATAAAATGTATTTGAATCTCTCATTATATAAATTTTCTTAATGTACATTTTCTTTGTGCAACACCTATAAGGAAATAACATTGTTAAGCTACTTCTACTTGAGATTAAGATAATTCTACTTAAAAAAAAACTATTACAGAAATTTTATTTAGCCTCTTGTTCCGCAAATCTGATTATAGTTAAGTTAATTTTCATTTTTAATGTAGGTTCGAGTTTTAAGTAGGGGCAAGTAAAATATGTGTTATACGAGACGTTAGTCTGTAACAAACAGACGATGAGCACAAAGAGTACGATCAATTTATATATTAATGATGTGGAAAAAATTCTACAATTAAAACATGATAAATATAGTAACAACAATAAAAAATAATTTATTAATGTAAGGCATATAATATTTTCATTTTGGTATCCATGATACGTGCAGGTATCATGGATACCAATTCAAATAAGTTATAAAGTTCCTCTTAATTTTTTCGCATTAAGGCCCATACTATATACTGGCGGTGCCACTGCCGCGGTGCTACTGCCCTGTTTACGCATCTTCAATTAATCACGTTTAAATTAATGGAAAAGCAAAGTTGCAAAGTATACTGGCGGTGCTACCGCCTTGGTAATCTCCGTTGCTACGAAGCTAGGCGGTGGCACCGCATCTGGACGCGTTACCACCGCCGCAGAAGCACCGCTTGCAAAGTGTACTGGGCAGTTTCACCGCGGCAGTCAAAGTAAAAGCACATACACAGACCAGTTTAAAGTAGAAGATATCCCAATACAGCTAATATTTAAAAGAGTATGTAACTATATCTTTTCTATATATAATTCTTAACATAAATTTTTATTTACATAATTTTCTATATACATACATATTTATTTACATAAAGTTTTATTTAGATACATATTTTTTGTATAGCTACATTTTTTTTACATAACTTTTTAAATTCTATATGTTTTTTTCTTGTACTATTGATTCCCCATTAATTTGAATCAACATTCAATTTCTATTGAAACTCCGTTATTTATAACGGGGAAAATACACTGGTTTTAAATATCTAGCGACTGTTGGTACGTTAAATAACGTGGTATCAATCATTCTTACTACATCTCGCTATTGCATTATTTCGGATGTTATTATTAGGTATATTTTAAGGTATCTCCTAATACGTAAATTATATTTTTGTGACGGTAATTATTCATATTCCTTCATTGTTTCAATATATTCATATATAATCTCATATAATTTATTTATCTACAAATTGAACATGTTCGGTTAATTTGTTGATCACAGTTCACGCCAAACACCAAACGTTCCGCTGCTCTAAAAGTTAGCTTTTTATAAAAAGTTAGCTTTTACGAAAGCTTAAAGTTAGCTTTTAATAAAAGATAAAAGTTAGCTTTTTATATTGCTCTAAAGATGAGCTTGTACAATAATAAAAATAATAGTTAATCCTTTAAAGCTGTGTGCAATGTGCATGCTTCAGATTTTTTCAGTCAATATATACCTATAGCTTAATAGTGTTGTAAATTATTATTTTTAGAATAACCGCAGAATTCTTGCGACAGATAACTAAAATTCAAATAGGTACCTATAGGTTGATATATGAACAATAACAAATTTAGAAGAATCATTCACTTGCACAGTCTATATCCCTAACATTTATATAATAATCTGTAATTCCAAATTGATGTTTAATAATATATGCAATATGTATACCTTTCAAATAAATAGAAATTATTTAAACTACTGTGGAAAAAATTTCTATGTGTGGTAGAACATTAGGTATATCACCGTATATGGTCTTCACTGTTAATTAAAAAGGGTGAGGAAAATTGTATATTAAAGATATTGTTAACTATATTATCAAATAAATGGAAACTATAAATCCCAGTACTGCAATAATGGTTAAAATTGGTTCAAGTAATACTACTCAGAAAACACTGTTTAGACTGCAAAACGTATCTGGCGCTGTTTCACAGCCCAGTATACTTTGCAAGCGGTGAGAACGCGGCAGTAACGCCACGTTTTCACCGCCTAGTGAAAGGAGCAGTAGCAAAGCAATAGCACCGCGGCGGTGGCACCGACAGTATAGTATAAGCCTCAGTCTTGATTATCTTTTTCCATCTTCGTTTCAAGCGTGAGTCAATTGCTTCGTGTTTATATGAAAATTATATTTTTAATATAAGCAACGTGCTATATCTTGTAGGATTGTTAATCCATTTTCGTCTTGATAACCAAGCAGAATGCAAGAAATTAAACTTTAAACCTGTTCAATTACATCATGCAAACACATAAATAAAATTGCCCAGTTGCGGAATACGACTCCTTTGAAATACAAAAATTCGATCCAACTCCTCGATCTTAAAATACGATATTTTGGTGTTTGGAAAGAGATGGCTGTTACGAAACACGACTCCCTGGAAATAAAAAAATTCGATCCGACCCCTCTCATGGTAATTAAATAGTATCTCTTCAGTATTCCTACGGGGAGAAATTCAGGGGAGTCGCTTTTCATGACAGCTATATAGCGGCGATGTTAAAACAATCCGACTCCTCTTAATTTAAATTCAAGTATTAGTAATGAAATCATTTGAATTCAATAATAATTAGAATAAATATAATAGCAATTTTTGTATCATAGTTACGGCAAACTATACCAACTTATTTATGTGATTGCTTCAAACATTTGATGAAGGATATTCAATTGTATTATAAAGTTTAATAAATTGTACTAAATTGAATGGTATATACATAAAAAGGCGTTTTGCTTATCAATTGAAGGTAGGTTAGGTTGGTTCTACGTTTCGTATAACATGAGGAGTCGTGTTTCGTGACAGCCATCTCTTTTCAATCACCAAAATATCACATTTTAATATTGAGGAGTCGTATACAATTTTCATATTTGGAAGGTGTCGTATTTCTTGACAGCCATCATTAAAAACACACAAAAACCCTTATTATCCATTGGAGGGAGTCGTATTTTGCAACTGGACCAATAGAATAATGTAAAATTAGAAGTTGCACACAAATGTTTCACATAAATATAGTTCAAATTTCCATGGCCTAATTGGTTAAAAACTCTATCCTACACTCTGCTAGTATAACATCGAACAGAGATAAAAAATTATTTTAATTAGGTAAACGTTTCCTAGCTATCAACTCACTGGAACAGTATCACCTGTTCAGCAAAAATAATTTATCAAAATATATTTTGAACTGCATTTGGACGGAACAGTAATGTTTCTAGAAAATAGTGAATACTACATATAAAGTTCCTTGTTGATTTTTAAATATTGGATTTAGTTCAGTGAAATTTTCTTCAGTGGGATTTTCCCAGTGGAACTCTCCTCAGTGGAATTTTCCCAGAACCTATCAAATAGGTATGTAATT
>CANNZV010003685.1:0-56630 GCA_947561585.1 Caprella mutica
GAGAGAAAAATATGTATTCATAGTTTTTGGACAGCCCAGCTAGCTATAAAGAGTGAAATAATTTTCTCTGTTTTTATACTAATATTATGTAAATTTTTCCTAGATAATATTATGTAGATAGTCTAATATTTTCTATGGAATTTATTGCATTGTACCATCCATAACCCGACACAGATTGTATATTTAAAAAAAAATTATCTGTTTTTACATGGATGTATTTTGTACAACGTACTTTAATATGTAAAGTTAGGTAGTGAAAGCTAACCTAACATATTCTTTATTGATATATTCTATCTATTTACTTGGCCACACCTATATAATTCTCATTTTTATAGTACTATGTGTGACGATATTTGTTTACATAGTTTATGAAGACTGGAAAAATTTGAATTCGAAACTTAGTACACATGTCTATTTATTTACTATGACTAGGTAATGGAATGCTCTAGCATGACTAGAGAGTTGAAAACAATAAATTGTTAGATAGATCTCAATAACGGTGTTTTTCATAGGTACCAGCTGAGTAATTATTTTTTCTTTCTTTGACTGTGCGTGAGTACGTAAATGCAAAAGTGCGTGCTTGATGATGCATGCACTTTAAAATTGTTCACGTATAAACGTATTTAGTTATAATATAATTAATTTGTTACTGGGTCTAGCTAACTAAGTGTTCGAAAATATTGAAATTATGAAAATCAGGATTTCCTAGCTATATGAAATTATTTTCATGTACCAGATAGATAAATCATATTATAATTTTTTTTAAATACTATTGGTATCGGCACTTTTTTGCCGATACCAGAAAAGAATGCAGATACCTACCCATCCCTAGATGAAACTGTAACAGTTTCGATCTCAAGTACAATGTTATCAATAAATATCGTTACGATCCACGGAAATTTTCATTATCAAAGATATAGTAATCCATATTTGTATTTTCTTCAATATATAATATTATCATGGCTAAAATTATATATGAAAGCTTCCATAGAGGATGTTTGTAACTGGGATATTTAATAAAACTTCACAGAATGTTCGTATCTTCCTTTCAAAAAGTTTGAATAGACTTCAGACATTGAAAATAAGAGCGTAAAGGTGTCAGCAGATAGAGCCACCATAGATAACCTAGTGAGGAATCACCCTAACTCTGGCAACAAGAATTTCTCCTGGGATATTAAGGGAGTATTTCAAGGAAGAAAATTTGTTTTTTGGGATATTCCCGAAATCAATCCTTGTAGCCAGGGAAGTCTTACTAAATGTCAACGGATTCGCATGAAATCATGTTTATAACCATTCCTCGCGTAAGAACTTTGTTTTATTTGAATAGTGCTGTGTGATACATCGTGATGGAAGCTCGGGAGTGGTTTCTTTGGTAATATACTGTTATAGCGTTTTAATTCAATAAAAAAATGCTAATCAATAGATGAATCATTACGCAACAATTTAGTATTTGCATGTTAAAAATGCGTATTGACCCACCGGTGGGTCAATACGTGGGGAACGTGCTAAGGCTTTTTATCAATATCTTTAGACGTCTCCTTACAAAATTACAAATACTGCAAAAATAGCTACTACGTACCTGTGAACATCTAAAACGATCTAGGGTTACCCGAAGACAAATTTAAGAGTGGACAAAAATGCCCAAATGATATTTCCTAACTTTTGCAATATTAATTAGTCTGCAGATTGTAATGATTAATTAATTCTTTGTTTAATTATAAAATGAGTTAAAAAACATAGCTCTGTTAATAAATCTCTTTGTATAAAATGAATAGTTCTGTACAAATACTTCACAGCTCTAGATATTCTGATATAAACTGTCAAAATTAGGAATATCGATAATGAATATTGTATATTCGAAAAAGATATTCTCTCTTTTCATCATCTCACTTTTATAAACATTACCATTTAATCAAGATTCAAGAAGAAATAAATTCACCTAAGAAATTAGAAAGAATGTTATCTAATAAGGAGATTAAAATGAAACATGTTAATGGAAGAGGATTTGGTTTTATTACTAACTTAGACATTGAGGAGAAATATGTTGCAAAAATAGAAGTTAAATTACACTATTTAATTTAATATAGCAAGACAGAAAAGGTTATCTTCTTAAATTGTTCAACAGAAGATAAAGATATTTGAGAATAAATTGAGATAAATAGATTTATATATAAATCGAAAAACCAGTTATTTTCTTTGAAACTGTTCAACTTTATATACCTTTGTAATAGTCAACAACACAAGTTTCAACGGATTCTTTCAATTTATAGATGGACTGAGATTAGTTAAGAGTTGGATTCAGATTTCTATGATCACAGGAAGTATAGAGTTCTTATTTTGAACAATCTTTCACATTAATAATAAGCTTCGAGGCGTAACATTTCAAGAAATATTTACTCCAGCTCCATTCAAACAATTCAAAAGAATGACTCTTTCAGCCTCCGCCAGTTGCGCTAATTTCTGGGGCATGGTGCCGGGGTATGCCCTTGAAGTCTCCGTTAGTTTCTGAATGAGGAAAGAGGTGGGGCAATCAGACTTGCCTTGCAGGGGGTTGAACTGAACCTTCACAGCTTGGGAGAGTTTAGAAGATCCCATAGCGAAGGGATTCTCCTTGATGCTGGAGAAAAGGTCATCTCCAGAGGCGACTACAGCACTCCTCTCATTCGCCAACTGAATGGTTCTCATGATAGCCTCCAACACTTTGGTCCAGTGAGCATCAGTAACCAGCCCAGTGTAGACAATAGGGTCACAGATGATGGTGGTGAGTGCAAT
The DNA here is from genome assembly GCA_947561585.1 of Caprella mutica. NCBI lineage: Eukaryota > Metazoa > Arthropoda > Malacostraca > Amphipoda > Caprellidae > Caprella > Caprella mutica. The sequence continues at coordinate 2,773 of CANNZV010003685.1, forward strand.
GCAGCAGTTACTGCGCTCATTGTAGCCAATCTTCGTGAGTTCAGGGGAGAAGATTCTATCCATCACCATTGCAAACATACCTTTCTGCAGTGTCTCAATTATAGTCACTAGTTTCTGTACAGAATACATTAGAGTGAAGAAACTGAAGAAAATGATGAGACATTTCATGTACTTGGCAGTTTTGTTGGTGGTTAGTCTCTGGAATATGGCTTTGAAAGTTGGAGTCCAGAGTGGTTCCAAATTGTCAGCTGGAATGGCAACTATCAGAGACTGGAGGAGATAGAAGCCTTCGTGGTCATACGCTCTGGTGTTGTTCAACTTCATGAAGATCTCAAGAACAGATTTAACGTGACCGTCAGCGACTATTCTTTGAGGAGCCTTCTCAACAAAGGCTTGCAGCAGTCTCACCATAGGACTGATGTAGGTAGACTTATCCCAAAGTACAGGCACCAGCAAGAAGGGGAACAGTTGGAAATAGGCGTCAGGAACATCCACTTTCTGATTTTCTAACATCACAGCTAAAATTTGGAAAACATAAGGAATTATACTCTCTACTTCTTCCTGCAGAATCTCTTGGAAAATCGGGAAAAGATTCTTATCGAATTCTTGCACTGCGTTGAAATCCACAGCGGCACAAATCTTCTTCACAAGAAGTGTAAGGGTCTCAAACAAACTGTGAACATAATGAGGCTTCGTGGGATTCTTGATCACTATTTTAAGCTTGGCTACAAGGTTTTCCAGGAGACCGCCAGCATAGGGGACAACATTCTGTCCCAGAGCATCTGAAACCTTCATGATTGCTTTCATCACGTACTCATTTTGCTCGGAGCTGCTTACACTTAGGGCCTGTAAACAACGCGAATATTATTGGCACTGTGTGAATATATCAGTTAAATATTTGATAATTAACATGGAGGAGGATTATATTAATATGAATATATCAAAGCTAATGTTATTAGAAAATAATAGCTATTCCATTATTAAACTGACAAATAACTATTAAATTAGAAATGAAGAAGAGGTTACGAGCCAACATATGCTACAATGAGTAAAACATTTGGTAAATGTGTCCTCCTTACCTGGAAGCAATTAGTGTAGACTGCAGGTGCGAATTCATTGACACTCTGAGGTGCCATGAAATGCTCAGAATTTTCTCCCTTCAAAGACAGACATTTATCGAGTGCAGAGCATGCATAGGAATGCACTACGATGCTCTTTGAAGCAATGCACTTGGCGATGTACGGCAGCACCTTTTCAACAGACTGGCGCGGCAAAACGCTACGGAAATTGACAACGTATTTGAGACACTCTGCCTTCACCAGAGGGAACTTATTGACATCATTGTCAGCAATCTCGGGGTAGATGTTAGCGTTGTAGAAGTCCACAATGTTGACAAGGGAATTGATTTGAGTGGCGCCAAGTCTAGCTGTGGATCCTTTGGCGGAGAGTGTAGTCACCAGGTAGATAGCTGCTACTTTGTTACGCCACAGCTCACCAGGATTCGATTGGTAGCCTTGTAACATCGTCTGGAACAACAAAACAAAGTTTAGTCTTGATTAAATACAGACATTAATTCAGCAAGTAGAACATGGATGCTAAAGTTTCCCTGGCAACAAGGATTTATTACTAGTATATTAGGAGAATGTCCCAGGAATAAATCATTGCTGCAAGGGTAAGAGCTGTACTGATTCCTTTATTATTACTGGTACAGATTCTTGGTGATCTGCTGATACATATACCTAAAAATGATTGATAAAAAGAGTACTGATGCAGGTAGTTACGATACAGCCGCCCTACTAAACGTGGATGGTATAAATATATTCATAATTTATTGCAAACTATTTCACTGTAGAAAGACTGACTTGCACATAGTTTCCAAAGACTTGAGTGATCTTCTGTTCGAAGTGTCTGGCTAGGACCCTAACAAAGTCCACGGCAGCTCTTCTCCTGGTTTCAGAGTCGGCTCCCTCCAGCTCCTGACTCACCCACTGGTCGGGACTGTCTTCAAACAACTCCTCGTCGCAAGCTAAAATGAAGGAGAAATAAAATGTCAGTAGGTAAAAATTAAAGTCAACTAGGGTAAGTTATGAATTATAGGACAGATCCACTTCTTCAGTCGAATAAGAAAAACATTTAATAAACTAACTCCATGGATACAAATTAATGTGAGAGCTTAATAATTATATATTTTACTCTTATATGTCTGTAGATGTGGTACTGTCCAATAATTCAGAACTTGCCCTATAATGCCTACATAAGGCACTTATTATATGAATATATTTTGGATACCATAAAGATGCACACTAGCTACAGGAATTGATTATTCACTAAATGCAGATACTCATTAATATTATATCAATGATATGACACTCACGTCTGAGCTGCATGTTGGGAAGAATAACCTTCTCACAAATTCCCTTCAGCACCTCCTCATTCTCAAAGAAAGCTTTATTGTGATCTCTCTCTGCGACTGAACTCAAAAACCTGACAGCGTGACTCACCATCTGTAGAAAGGGATCAATTAATAGTAGCTACAGCTATAGTTACCTTAAAGCTAGAGTCTATAAACTGTAGGAAATCAAATAATATGATTTAACACTTTGCCTCATCACTATTTGATTATTAGTCAAAGTATAAAATCAATCAAACCATTTAACTAGCTACCAATTACTTAAATATTTAAGCTTATGAAAACAATTGCTGGATTTTTAGATAAACATTTTATTGACATAAAAATTATTTTTATTGCCAGAGATCTCCACTTTAATTTCAATATAAGGTAGCTATATTTTCTGTTCCGTTTCTCACCTGGTCATATTTGAGGGTTAGGTTAGTGGTTGATAGCAACTCCCACACCGCCGTTACGAAGCTCTGTAGGTAAGGTTCAAACTCCTCTCTGTATTTACTGGCGTACAGGTTGATGTTCTCACAAACTTGACTTTTAACCTGAAAGGAAGCGACAGCTTAGTAAATAGGAATGAGAAGTAATAGAGAACTATTACTTACTGTTGTATACTATAGAACTAAACACAGTAATAAGTTTGTAATGTAATCACTGATATACTTAGTAAGTACCTAATATAATACAGTTAAATTCTTTTTGAAAATATATTATAATAACAATTATAAGAAATCAACTAAGGTGAGTTACGTCATTTCGTACATTTGCTACTATATTTAGTGAGCTATTATACTAATTGCCAAAGTATTATTTATATTATAAGTAACTTATAATATAAATAATACATTGGTAATTAGTATAATAGCTCATTAAATTAGGAATTGAAGAGATTATCCATCTTTTATTGATGGACATAAAGGTGACTCACTTGGTCTAACAAGGACTCACTTGGTCTAACAAGGACTCACTTGGTCTAACAAGGACTCACTTGGTCTAACAAGGACTCACCTGCTCTAACAAGGACTCACTTGGTCTAACAAGGACTCACTTGGTCTAACAAGGACTCACCTGCTCTCTCTAACAAGGACTCACCTGCTCTAACAAGGACTCACCTGCTCTAACAAGGACTCACCTGCTCTAACAAGGACTCACCTGCTCTAACAAGGACTCACCTGCTCTAACAAGGACTCACCTGCTCTAACAAGGACTCACCTGCTCTAACAAGGACTCACCTGCTCTAACAAGGACTCACCTTCTCTAACAAGGACTCACCTGCTCTAACAAGGACTCACCAGCTCTAACAAGGACTCACCAGCTCTAACAAGGACTCACCAGCTCTAACAAGGACTCACCTGCTCTAGCACCCCCACCTCCTCTTCACTGTCTGTGTTCAGGAGAGGACTGTTGAAGGTGAGTAACTCCAGAAACTGACTCATCCACACCTGCATGTTGTCTTCAAAGAACTCAGGCAGATCCTACAAAATATAAACACTAATTAACTCGGTAAGTCAGGGAGACTAAATCAGATAAATTAAATACTCAGTCAAAGCTTCACTGAGTGTTTACAGCCAAACTAATACTTTGAGTGATATGATTGAGTTTTTAAAAAGAGATATCATAATAAAGTCACCATAGGCAATACTAGGGTTGTGACAATATTCTTCTTAAATCATAGATATTAAGAATATCATAGATAAAACGAAATGGTATCGATTACTAGGTATATACCGCTGGTGTACAACGGTTCATCTCTTTCAGACTATATTTTTGGAATGAATAATTTTAAAAGCATATAGCATATAGGCTATAGCTATATTGCTGCTATAACCAAAGCCATTTGATCGTTAAGCAGTACTAAGTACTATTGTGTTTTCCAAGATATGACCATAGCTATTCATTCTCTAATGTTTAATACTTGAATAAGGGCTGAACTAACCTGAGTATTGAGTGCGTAGAATAATTTGCAAACAGTTACAAGAGATGAGAAGATCATTTTCAAAGCTGCTGCATTGTTCACATTCTCTCGGCCAAACTTGATGAGTTCCTACGAACAAGGAGGTAATACATAGTACAATCATTGATTTATAAATGATCTATACAGATAATAACAAAATGATGAAATCTACTTACATTCAGTAAGTTTGTTAATGGGAGCGCAAAATTGTCGAGAACAAATTTGATTTCTATCCAAAGGCTGTCAGACTTTTGTTCAAACTCGTAACGTCTCATTACTGAATAGGAGGTCTGAAGAACACCATTGATAACGTTGAAGTCACCTGCGGGGTAAATGAAAGACACATTTTAGAGATAGGTAAGTTTAAAGTAAAATTTCAAATTTTTCGATTTCGAAATCAAAAGCCAATAGAAATCAGTTCAAATAAGAGCAGGTTACCAGATTTAAATTTTTCAGCCATGTAAGGAATAAGTTCCTGCCAATCTTTAGGGAAGTCACTCTTGCCGATGATGGAGATTGCCTCAGAAAGTTGTCTCTGAATAGACTCTGGGGACTGCAGCATCAAGTCTACTATGTTCCTTTTGATGATTACTCTGTCATTGGCTTCAATTTGACTCACTTGGCCTTCCTCCTGTAAAAATAAATAGTTATTCAGAATATAAGATAGGGGACTGACTGCATTTTTATTGGTGGAGAAAAGGGGAGACGCATTTCCTTTCTAAAATGATTGGAAAGTTGCAAAATAAATGCAACTAATTTGGTTACTTTTAATGATACATTTCCTTATAATTATAACAAAAAGTTCAACGGATTTCAAAGGTGAACATAGCTATTAAGAACATAGCCAAGATAATATGACAGAAAAATCGTAGCTATAAAAATTAAAGGGAATCATGTAGACAACCAAGATGCTACCTATTATGGATATATTTCAGATAAATTAATAATTTTGCTCATTGCAATTTAGTACATTTCAGAGTCTTAGAGAATTAAAAGACAAAGACTCACAACATGCCACTTTCTCTTGACCAAGTTCTTCAACTTGATGGCAGCAGCCAATTTGATGGGGAGGTCAATGTTCTCATTAGTTGTAACTTTAAGGAGTAGTACCGGGTAGTTGGCATTGCCCTCCAGCTGCTCTAAGAACTGCTCAGCTGAAAAATGATGTTTAGAATTAACAATTCTTTAGGGGAAATAAAAATAACCAAATATTTCAAAATGCTAATACAAATAAAATATAGGAAGGGTAAGATACAAATTACTGTCAGTTTTTTTAAATTAATTTATGTTTTCTTCCTCATGTGGCCAAAAATGTTAAACATACCAATAAATTGTAACTTACAACCGAATTATCGGTAGGTTTATTTATAATATAGTTTTTCTTATATGGCCAAAAATGTGAAGCAGACCGATAATTTGTAACTTAAACTGGAGAAGTTAATATGATAGCTAGTAAGCATTTCTATCAAGAAGTATGAAAAATTGCAGTTACCTGGTTTTCGTTGGCTTGGATCAGGAGAGAGTGTTAACTTTAAACACTCAACCATACGAGATTGATTTTCTTGATTCAATTCCATTTTGTATATAAATAAAATCTAACTTTTAATATACTGCAATAAAATACATATATAGTTGTGATTATTCTATTATAACATTTAGCTAATTAACTGATATTAACTAACCCATCACAGAGAAACGATAGAAATAAGTTTTGTTCAGTTCTTAAAGTTTTTCAAAGCAACTGTCTGGTTGATATAAAAATATCACATAAATCAATAGCTATAGCCATTTTCTGTAGAATAACAAGTTCCTCCCAGGTAATAGAGCATGTCTTTACTCTCCACTTTAATGGCGCGTTTTTGAGGGATATTTTAAGCCCTTCAATTGCAAATGGAGAGAAATATCTACTTTTACCCTAAACTACAATTTTATTTTGGAAAGAATTTATGATAATTTGATCCTTTTGGAGAGAAATTTGGTTATTTTTGGAGAGAACAGGAAAGACAAAGTGTTTATGAGCCATACTATTTTACTTGGAGGTTCTCCAAGATAACTGCTCGAAGGATATTATCTTAAATTATTGGTACTATATCAATTTTTTATAAAGTTTAAATCTTATAATCTACACTACTAACCCATCAATTCTGAACTGAATTACACTCCTAATTTTTTTTTATTTTAAAAAGGAGTTGCTAAGACTCCTATTCCGACAATATCTTCCAGGAAAAGCTCATAAATATGGGATAAAACTTTTCAAGCTGTGTACGTCTGACGCTTTCACCAGGAATATAAAAGTATATTGCGGTGCTAATGGGGCTGAAAATGGGCTTTCGCCAACGGAGACACTGACAGTTTCCATGTGTGATGGACTTCTGGACACAGGAAGAACCTTATTCGCTGACAATTACTATTCATCAGTTCCCCTCGCCGAGCACTTACTATCTAAAAAGAACTTATTACTGTGGCACTATACGAGCTAACCGAAAGCATCTTGTACAAGACATAGCAAAAGCTAAATTGAAAAGGTGCGAGATGAAATGTTCTCAAAACGGTAAAGGTGTGAAGTTCTACAACTGGATGGACAAACGAAATGTTTTAACAGTATCAACTATTCCAGAACATGGAAGCAGTCTTGTTCCAACAGGGAAAAAAACAAGGAACAGAGAAAATATAATGAAACCTCCCAGTGTTTTGGCTTACAATCATGCGAAAAAAGGAGTAGATGTTTCGGATCAACTTAGTTCATATTATAGTGTCATGAGGAAATCAAAGAAGTGGTATCGAAAACTGGCATTCGAACTTGTCTGCGGCACTTCAGTCGTGAATGCTCAAATTTTGTACAACAAGTGTTGCCCTGATAGAAAAATGAACCTTCGAAAATTCACTGAGTCCTTGGCTTTATCTATCATGACTGGGAACCCAAGTGAAGATATATCAGGAGGCAAGCGAAGTACTCCTATCTCTGGAAATAAAGGACACAGAATTGTTGAAGCAGATGGTCCTAAAAGAAAAAGCAGAAAACGGTGCAAAGGGTGTTATGAAAAGATATCCGTGAATGAGGGATTCAAAATTGCTACCAGACAAGCAAGGAAAGTATAGACTTACTGCACTGATTGCGTTGGTGAACCATATTTGTGTTTACCTTGCTTTGATGAGAAACATGCTAACTAAGTATTTGATCTAATTTATACACAATTAGATTATTATTATATAGTAGATTATCCTAATTTTAGATTTATACAGGAAGTATTTTTTCACCAGAGGAATTAATATATGTGATATTCTGTTGTGATATTTTTTCATTATTATTGTGTTTTTTTGTTGTTATTATATTTTATTTTTTTATTATTTTATTTTTCAAATACTCCCCTATCAAATATATAAAACATGACATTGTTTGTATGGTATAATATTAGTTTTTCTTCAAATGTGAAAATAATAAAATGGATAATTTTGAAGAGTTATATTTCATCATAAAATAATTATTGAAGGTTATAAACTGGTTTTATTTATTCCTAAAGTTTTAAAATATCATATATAATACAGTTTTTATGATAAATTCTTATAGATATATTATGAGAGAATTTTTTGTGCACTGTGTAAAAAAATTGAATTGACCCACCGGTGGGTCAATACGCGATATTGGATTAGCAAGACTGACCCACCGGTGGGTCAATACGCGGGGAACGTGTTAATTTATGAGTGATTTACTTGTTTTTCAACATAGCTCACCCCTCAAAAGTCGCCAATATACTGGCGACTTTGTCCATACTTTGAAAGATGGCTTAAATGTGGCGACCTTGATCTATTTTCTCATCAAACTGGCAACATTCCTGCCACACTTTGAAACATGGTAGTTTTCAGACTGCTGACTGCCAGTTGGCCACTGGCACCTTGTTTTAAAGGTAGGTAGCTTAGGCCTTAGCAAGTTAGCTAGTCCTAACTCCTAATGTAGGTCCCATGTTTTAAAGTTTGGCAGGAAAGTCGCCAGTTTAGTGAGAAAATGGGTCCAGGTCGCCACATTTAAGATACTTTAAAGCCAGTCTGCAAAGTGTGTCAAATCTGTCACCAAGATTTCATATTTCCCAGGTTGTATTTGGTGGTAAATTCCCTGTCTGCAAAAGATGCATGAAGTTGTGAAGTTTATCTGGGTACTATTGAGGCCTTGAAATTAGTCTCCTGAATTATCCAGTGACAACTGACAATTTTCTAATTAATTCCTATGTTTACATGTATTTATTGGAGAGTATTTTGAGATTTTTGGCCATTTTGGAGAGAAATTGCCCCAAATATTAAATATCTGGAGACTGATTGTGCATGCTTTGCAGACTGGGTAAATTCAAATGATATGTCGGGAGATATTTAATTTCTCTAATAAAAAAATTCCTGCAATGTCGGAGGATATTTAGCTATTAATTCCTATATTACCCACCTTGGAAAATACCTTAGGCTAACAGATGAATTTTAGAGGCTAAATGCTACAGATAATGCAGTTTATATTAATTAATTATTCTATTTAAAGGTTTGTTAAACTCTAACAGAGTAATTAATCCATCAGAAGAGACTACTTTTTCTAGAGTTGTACATTACCATTAATTTTCGGAGGAGAAACTGGAAAAAATGTTGGAGGACTAGACAAATTGATGAAAAATGTTGGTAGCTATTTCTCAGAAGTCAGAGGAGTTCAATGCACCAAATACAAACTGGCATATTTCAGGACAATTAATCACCAAAAAATTTCAAATTTGTCTCCATAATGCCAATGGCCAAATTTCTTCAATATGTCAATGTCTCCAATAATAACATGTAAACATAGGAATTAATTAGAAAATAGTCACCAAGATCTTGTTTTGATGAATTTTCCCTCCAATATAGTCTCCAAAGATCTTTGGCGACATAGACGCGCTTTGCACTAGTTTGCAGACTGGCTTTAAAGGAGAAATTTGGCTTCCTAGTGAAGATTTTACACTTGGAAACATCCTTATGCTTCATGTCTGATGCATGTGTATCTCTTGGCCAGTCTGCAGAATATGGAACATTATTCCAAGACTCTCTGCGGGAGTTTTTGATTGAATTTTAGAAATTGGAGATCTCTGCGGGAGATCTTGAATTAATTCCTATGTTACCATTAATTTAGCTGCGGGAGATTCTGAATCTACTGCTGAGAGTCAGAGAATAACCCTCTCTCAAATAGTCAAATTGAAATCTCTGCAGGAGAAGAGAAACATTCTGCAGACTGGGCCAGTCTGCAGAATATGGAACATTTTTCTAAGATTCTCTGAGGGAGTTTTTGAATGAATTTTAGAAATTTGAGATCTCTGCGGGAGATCTTGAATTAATTCCAATGTTACCATTAATTTAGCTGCAGGAGATTTTGAATTAATTCCAATGTTACCATTAGTTTAACTGCGGGAGTTTCTGAATCTGCTACTGACTCACTGAGAGTCAGAGAGTACCTAACTGTCTCTCAAATTAAAATCTCTGCCAGGTAAAATAGTATGTCTCATAAACTCGCCATTTGTCTCTCCAGCTCTCTCCAAAATTCAACAAATTCTCTCCAAAATGATCAAATTTTCATAAATTCTCTCCAAAATAACATTGTAGCATAGGAGAAAAATAGATAAAACTCGCCATTTGTAATTGAAGGGCTCAAAATAACTGTCACAAACTCGCCATTAAAATGGCGAGTTTGGACATGCTTTATTACTTGGAATCTCTGTGGGAGTAGAGACACATTCTGCACACTGCCACTGGAAATGTGGCAGCCTGGATTCATTTTCTCACTAAACTGGCGACTTTCCTGCCACACATTAAAACATGGTATATAACCCCTCAAAAGTTATCTGATCAATATACTGGCGACTTGTCCATACTTTAAAACATGGACAAAGTAATTTAAGGTAAATTGCGGCACGCTAACTAACTGCGGCCTCTAACAACAGAAACATCGTAGCTTCAAAACACACGTTAAAAATTTAAATTGATAAATTATTGAATGCACTGCGCCCAGTCTGTATTTGGTGCACAAAATTCCACTGACTTTTCCAAAAAGCTGAGAAAATAAAAATCCACCATCAATTTCCAGCAATTTGAAATTGCTGGAAATTGATGGTGGATTTTTTCAGCTTTTTGCCAATTTAGCTGATCCACCAACATTTTACCCATTTTTCCACCAAAAATTAATGGTAACATAGGAATAAATAGCTAAAAATTCACTGACTTTGCTAGATTAATATTTTCCAAGGGAAGAAATTCCACCGACAAGTCGGTGAAATTTACCACGAAATACAGTCTGGCACTGCGCTTCTTAATTCTTTTGGTAGCTATGCAACATTTCAATGTAATTAAATTTCGGTTCAAAATGTTGAGACTCACTTGAGAGGGACGTAATTAAAAATTAAAGAGCCGCAATTTAGGTACCTGGTACCTAACTACCTATGTGACCGACTGACCGTGACCCTAGGGGGCAGGGGCTAGGGCCTAGGCCCTACAGGCTTACTCCCTAGTTCTCATTATTCTCATGGTAAAATGTTTACAATGCATTTAAGGTAGGATATTTAACTAGTATTTGAGCTGTGACATGTGTTAGTAGTAGCCTACTATCAGTCACACTACACCTGGTATTTGCCAATTTGGCAAAGCCTTAAGTCACCTCAATCGGGCAGATATCCGGTATCCCCTTCCCACAGTACGAGATTCAGATGAGAGGTAACGATATCATTTTTTTAAATATAGCGAAGTGGAATGTGATTTTCTCACTATTCTTATACATTTGCAGGCATTCACTATAAAAATTAAATTCTGTACTATTAATTATTAAATAATCTATAAATAATTTTCCGCCAAACAGTGCCTGCTATTTAAAAGTAACCGATCTTTTTCTTAATCGTCAGACAAAGTAATACATACACTGAAAAGTTTCACTGCGTTGTAAAGTAATAATTAGTGACCCTATAAACAACCTACCTACATATATCGATTCGATTTCTTTTCGATTGCTGAGATATCGAATCGATGGATTGTTCCATCGAATCGACAGACCGTTGTTTGTAGAGGAGGTTTGTGCAAGATGTTGGTATAATTTATAAATAGTCAAATACCTACCTGAATTTAAAGGTCCTGTCCAGGCTCCGGGAAAAAAATGAGTTTATAACATAATATTATAGAACTAAGGTCTAGGATCATTATTCTGCAAACCGCATACAATTCGGTTCAGTATATATTTTATAATTTGTTTTTAAATTTTTTTAATACTCTGTGAGCAACAATTGAACAAATCACTAATCTGATGCTCAAGAAGAAGATTGTACACTCTTTGTTTTGATTACAAATTTGAATTTTATAGACAAACCATTAGTTTTCGGCCTTTATTTTAGATATTAATTGTTTCCTAAAGTATATAAACGTTTCTATTATAAGTTCATTTAATGTTATACCTTTAAACTAATATTAAATGGATTTATTAAACCTAATACTTAGTTGACAATCAAAACAAATGGTGTACATTCTTTCTCTTCAGGATTAAAATTTCTTAAATTAGTAAGTCGGAAGTAAAATAGGTTTTGTAGAGTTTTGAAAAAAAAAATCTTTAAAAGCATACAAAATTAAAAATAAGCTACCAAATTCGATGCAGTTTGCAGCAAAATGATAAGAAACATTAGCCTCATTAAATAAAGCAATAAAAATATTTGCTTGGAGGGGACCTTTAAAGGTCCCCTCCAAGCAAATAGTTATCCATCTAATAGCATAGTTTTCTCCAAGATTTTAATCATAGAAAACTATCAGTGTCCCTGAGTTATGAAGAAACAAATACTTCATAATTTGGAGGTTTCACTGTACTGAGATACCTTTCTCTATACAGTTAAATATATAATTACTCCATTTATTGAATCAAAAGCTCCATCATTTTCTTATGTTTGTTATAAGAATTGACACTAACTATAGGCTTAAATGAAAATACTTATAAGTATACTAAAATAAATTTAGGTTTATAATATGAAAACCAGATTGAAATTTTTGAAAGAAATGAAAGCTGCAAAAATGTTAAAAATAAATTGAACAAAAATAAACATAGAAATCCCTAACCGATATCATTTTAGCTGAAAATAAATAACATCAAGGGTTGAAATTACTATTAGGAAGGAGTCAATAAAACTCGTCAATATGTTCTTAACAGCACAAGCAGATTTATTTATCATCTTGTAATTATTGGTTTAATGGTTTCAAACAGTTCGTAAAGAATATTAAAAACATTTTATAGCTAACAATAATTAACTTATTGCGATGTTCAGAGAATTAATAGAAAATTCATTTATAACTTAATATAGGACTGCGACCATGTGTACTCTATTTTATTAATTAACAGATAGAAATTAACAGTTAGGATGTTTCTATTTTTAAATGTATTCAAATACAGATTAAATAGCAGTATAATTAATCACTTGAAAATTCTATATGAAGAATATCTTATAAGAAGTTTTTAGAAGCAAAATGGTGTTGATCTTTGGCAAGCAGATGAGCGTGTTCTTAAGTGTCTCGTAAAGCCTTAGTGATAAATATCTATAACTCCTGAGTACGTGGTGGTATGAATATAAACCACGTGAAGCACGTCCATTACCTAAAATAAAATCTCATTCCACAGAATGGGTGTACAATCAGTTACATTTTGATGTCAGTGACTAGATTGAACAGAGAGTATACACTGTTTCTAGAAAAGCTACTTCGTGAATGCAGTCACTTACCAAGGAATGTGACGAAAAGGGACACAAGCACTGGTGGCTGTACTCACGGATGGAAGAGGAAAATGAAGAGGTGATAGTAAATGAAGCCTAATACAAAAATCTAAGACCTCGTAGTTGAAGAGCATAACCCTAGCGTTATCCTCCAAAATGATAAATATTAAAATAGCAGTTCATGCTCCAAGGGACGCGACTCCCTATCTCTTTCAGACAACTCAAGAGTTTGGTCAGTGTACAACATGTATAGACAGTAAGAATCAAATTCTTATTCTAAATAGGAATAATATTTTACTAAGTTACTACAGAGTTAGTTTACGACTAGATAGTAGGTAGGTATAAAAGATTGTGGTCAACTGGTCATGGTAAACAACAGTACTAGAACTCAAATTTAAATGAGTCTTTATTACTATTTATAATTGGAATATTTCTTTTGTATTTTGGGAGTTTGTATAAGGAAAATAGAAATACAATAAATGATAATTTAAATATTATCTTTCGACTGAAAATTCGTTTTCATAAGAAATCAAATATTGATCTGCCGAGCTATAATAATTATGGGTAGATTTAGAACAGTTTTTAAGATATGGTGAATATAGAGTTAAATATGTTTATGACTTAGAATTAATGCAACCCATGGTAAGTAAATGTAGACCAGAAAAGAATGATTCAACTTTTTAAAAATAATAGCAATTAGATAACAACAAATTAAATAATAGTACATAGAAACAGCAAATTAAGTAACTCTAAAATAACACCTTACAGAATAGAGGAAAGACGCTTTTTGTGACATAGTTTCATTGAGTCTACCGTCATGCTATGGTTGTAGAATGAATAGAGCTAAACATCTAAAATAAACATACAGGAAATAAAATAAATGCAATATATTTTGTAATAATAAAAATCAACATCTAACAACAAGAACATTTCATATTGTGAGAAAATCTTAGTTACAATTTTTATGCAGATATTAGAATTATGAAGGCAATCAGAGAAAAATATCAGGATATGGAATATAACTTTTCTAAAATCGTTATAGCATTTTATTAATGATTATTAATGTTCAATATTTAAGAACTAATTTAACTCTTCCGCTCATAAGTAAGATTTTAAATTACATTTAGAAGACAATACATAGTTAAGAATTCAATTGAAATAATATCATGCATGGAAGATCAAAGTAGAATGTTAGTAAACATGATAATTCTATTAATGTGTTATAGTGCATGCAACCAGAGCACATTACCTAGTTACTGTAATATCTACCATAGCCACTAGATGTCACATACCTGACTAGATTAGTAAATAATACTTCATCGATGGAAATCACATCGATAAATATTCAAAACAATTAAATAAAATTCACATAAGAATTAAAACGCAAACTCCAACTGCAATTAAAAACCTGAAATCATTAGTGATCTATATGAATAATAACATTACCATGATTAAAAGGTGAAGCAAAAGACCTACTTTCATTTAATTCATTAGCAGTTACATCACTAAGGATTTACAGGCTTTAATTATTTATTTACAATATATAGGCAGAGTTAGGAAGTTCAACTACATTGCATTAGGAACGTTAGAATGAACTAAGAAATGGAAAAAACTAACGACAGTTACCTTCTACCTAAGATCCACTAGTCTAACTCTAGGTTAAACTCCATAAAGTCATCATAATTCCACACATAGGTTCCTAGTGGAAATGTACGCTTACGAAGTGTAAGTGAGAAATGGAGAGTATATCCTTATTGGGTCTTTCAGCGCTTTTAATTATCTTCACAGAAAGAATGAATTCTTATTGATAATTAGAGGCTCCAGTAAAATGTTTTCCATCTCACATCCCTTCACAGTTCTACCTACACTGTACTAATTTCACGCAGCGTGTTTAATATTAGTAATATTTAGTGGTGAAAATGTGGCATGAAGCTATCTACCCTGGATAGGAAACGTTCGAATAGGTGATCTAGCTACTTTACTCTTTTAGAATGTAGGCAACATGAGTTGATAAAATATGGAAAAACTAATGAAATTGGTTGATTGTACAATCGTATGAATTTTTTCGGGCTAGCTACATTTTATTCCTTAATTATTTAGCTATTGGTAGGTAGCTATAGCTATATTGATCTAACTATTTATTTATATTTTGTGTATATAATAAAGAGATGCTTCGCGTGTTGAAGTGAATTAAATTGATTGAATAGCAATGGTTCGAAATGAAAAACATACACTTTTCTTTGGATTGGGAAGTAAATTCTACATGCTACTCTACGATTGCCACTTAGTTTAAAAGTAGAAAACTATTAAATAAACATAAAAAATTTGGTACAGGTAACAAGAAAATAGCCATTTTGATAATTTCTTATACCTAATTTTACATCTACTAATCAATAAATAATATAAAATAAGTAGTAACGAAAGCTCGCATAAAACCTGACGGGTAAGTATCTAGTGCGTGTATATGAGAATCGCAAGCCAGTAATCAGTCACCTCGAGATTGAGGAGAGGTGATTAGGAAGAGTGAAACAGCTAACGAACACTTGAACGACACTCGCAGAAGTAACACCCAAAGTCTTTGGTCACCACCTCTACAGAGAGTGGCTCACATTAAAGCAGAGAGGATGACCCCTTAGCATTGCTTAGCTTTAGAAGAGTGTCCGCTAGCCAATCTATCCTATACGATGAAAGAGCCGTCTTTGCTGTTCTGAGAGAGGTTCTGGTGTACCTCTTGCAAGGCCTGCAGACCCATCAGCATCTGCACACTGCCCTGCACAACCAGTCGACCGGAGAGGTAGGCTTGAAGGGGAGGCAGGGAGCCAGAGAAAATAGCATGCAGGTCACTCTGCTCTAGAGTGATGCTCACATCGGGAGTGATGTTAGTCAGGTCACACTCCACTACCTGGCGGATGCCAGCTGAAAAAGAAATGAGACTGAGACACTCTGGATGTTCATTAGAAGAACACTGTGGGATATTCTATAGACACGTGTTACCTTATATGAAGATAATTATGCTAGAATAATTACTACTCTATAATATAAAGTACCTTTAACTTGGTTTAGCAAGGCATGTTCTGATACATAACTGTAGTTAAGCTTTAATTAATCGGCATTGGTTTTCGAAAGCATCTTATCTTCTATGGTTAAGCTACTTTTATTGGTTGAATTCCAATTGGAGATCTTAAAAGTTCTTTGTTTACTTTTAAACCATTTAGATTGGCGAGATTTTTAATGGTGCCAGTGTGACTGGATGTAAGGAATAAAATGAACTACGGTGTTGTCCGTCAAACCTGTATGTAGAATTTCTTTTGTTGAATTCGTTGTGTAACAGAGTTTTTTATTAGCATTCTTGGTTGCATTTTTCTTTATATGTTTGCAATAATGACAGCATATTCTAATTATACTGCTTGCAATTCGTATCTGTTTTGATACTTTCACTGAGTTTCGAATGGGAAAGTGAAGTTGGGGAAGTTGAAGTGTTTCCTCTAACATGAGGGTTTAGACTTTAGTTTAGAGAGTCAGTTTCATTATCATCCATGGAGAGTCTATATTAAGATATGGGTCTGTATATGCTTTCCTGTTGTCCACCTCAGAGTTGGAGGATATAGGTTGGAAAATAATGACTGACGAAAAAAAGCACCCAGAGACACAGTTAGGACTAAAATCATTTAGCATGTCCGTTAGAGACTCTGCATATAGATGAGCCAGGAAAGACTCCTATCAAATTGATGAGCCAGGGATGACTCCTATCAAATTGATGATGGTGGATATGAAAATATTGAGAAACTTATTCTAAGAATGTAAGCTCTCAAATACATGAGTAGCAAGTATTAAACCACCTAAGAGAGCCTTCCAAGGATCTAAGAAAGGAGAATGTGACTTTCCTAACACTGAGTAAAGACTAAAGTGTCTTGATCTCAGTGTCTTTTCAAAGAATTAGATATTTAAATATAATTTACAATTTTAATAAGTAATTCACACAATTTCACGGATCTGATGGTACACAGCGAGAATATTTAATAGATAATCAAAGCTGTAGTTGCAACTATTTCTTATCCAACATCAGGACGAAAAAGCTAGTCACTCACCAGCACCAATGAAGATGGTGAAGATAGAGGTACCATCAGGGGTCCCCTCCACCACAAGTCTGTACACCCCGTGGGTGAGGTCATTAGGCCCAGCAGCTGAGATGAGGGACTGTAGGTACTGCCCCAAAGGAGTCACCGGGCCTGTCAACTTATCTGTTGCTTTTTCTGAGTGAGTCGAAATTAGATATTAGGTTGGTTAATAAACTATTCATGATATGAATAATAAAACCAGACACCAACTATTTAATTAGCTGTTGAAATAATATTTACAATTTATTTGACTGAACCTGATTTAATTACTATTGGACCTTGCATAGCAATTTTGTGATATCATTCCAAGAAATGATTAAAATGTATTCAGTATAAAAGAGGCAAGGATACATTCTGACCAAAGTAAAGTAACTAATATATTTAATTATTTACTATTTAGTATATAATTTATGTTGATTAAACTTCAGTAGAAATATAGTTTCTAATTTCAAATAAAGAATAACAAGATTTTATAATAAAGAAAACCTTGCCACTGCAATTTACATACATTGCACTATTAATTATTAAATAATTGTGAATACAGACTCAAGAAATAACATTAACCTCACGCCTTGCTGATATAGTTCTACAGTTAGAGTGAATTATCTGATAGATTTCTCCTTTCCCCTCAAGTCTTTCATCTAACTAATAACAATGAGTTCAGAGGTGAAGATCAGAGAAAAGAAGCGTAGCATTTAGGCACAAGGTGAGGTCATTTCTAAATAGCATTCTAAATTAAAGATAATTTAAAATAGTAAGAGAATTAATTGTTGGAAATTGAAAAAGAAGAAATGAATAGAACTTAGAAAACAGGCAACATGCATAAAAAGTAGCTATAGGAAAACATATAACATCTACATTTGTTGTTGATTATAAGAATAAGTTACCTACAGTACACCCCTCCTACATGCTCATTGAACCAAGCTACAGTTTGGCACATTTACCCTATATGGTAGAAATTGTAATAATTTGTAAGACTTGCCAAATTCTAATGAAATTACTAACATTTCGTGCATGTCACTTTTCTGGTTAGATAATCTAATTTAGATTTAGGTTGTTTGGTTGTCAAGTTAGTTTGTGATTGGTACTAATGCTATTTACATGAAGCTGTATCAGTTTTCAGATGTGAAGAGTGTAGCTACTATTTACATGTAGCTAGCTGTAAAGGCATACCCACTGTTATTAAGTCTCACACTTATGACAATCGAATAAGTGTGGGACATGTCTCGCTTTTATTTCACCTAGCATAAAAATAATTTTAAGAGTAACTTTGGTAATTTTGTTGTTTGTTTTCAGTTAAGCTGCTTTCGCCATAACTTATGCAGGTGGAATAGATTAAAAATAATTTTATTGTAAATAATGTATATTACTTACAATACAAATATGTTCATTCCAACTCACCAGCATAAGTTACGGTGAAAATAGCTCAACTGAAAACCACCAACCAAATTGGCAAAGGTTCTCTATAAATATTTTCTATACCAGGGAAAGTAAAAGCGAAACATGTCCCACACGGTGTCCGGAAAACTGCCAGTCACTTACTTACTGGGGGTCATTTATGTATTTTTTGTCTTTTCTGAATTATTATTTAGCTGTAAACACATTCTAAGAATATTTAAATTTATAAAAAGACGCATTGGCTTTTCGTTAAAGGGACATTCATTTTTACAGTAATAACTATATTAAACACACTGTACTTTATTAAACACACTGTAAACCAAACTTCAGTGCGTACAAAGAAATTATAGTTACCATTTTAAACTTATTTGCTAAGTAACGTACATTTTAAAAACATGTTAAGTTACGTATGTAGATATCTACACAGGATCTTATATATTTATAAAATTTATAATATATATCTTATATATTATGAATTAAGTGAATGTTAAATAAGCTTGCTTATATGCATGTTCAATATTTATTATATTTACATTTCCATTCTCCATGTCGTTAACACCTTCATCTTTACAATTTTCATTTATATGTAAAAAGTATTATTAATTAATATGCAATCCAATTCGATCGATTGAAATTGTCAGAGAATTATGTATGTAATACCAGTTTAATAATCATAGATGTTGGGTTGCAATTTCTCTAAATATTTCGCAAACATCGATAGAAATTAATTTATAATGAGTACAAGCGAATATTGGGCTTGTTCAATTCTCAAATTATTAACACAAAAAGAAATATTTAGATACTAAACTCGTTATGAACTGATAATGTAAAGATGCGTTGTGTAAACAGAGAAAGATTACACTGTCCCATACAATCAATTCTGTTTCTTCTCTTAGTATCTTCTAAAAAAAGGTTTCAGTTCTCAAGTTCTACATTGTATTCGATTTATTTCTGTAATATTTATATAATAATGTATTGCACATAGTTCTCAAATAATTTTGTCTACATTTAACTATCATTTTTGTTTTTGTATGCTAGGTAAAAATGAATTTCCCTTAACTCCTTAACGATGGGCGAAGAGCATTTTTATAAATTAAAATGTTATTATTGACTAAAGTCATTAAATTGCCAGTAAATGACAGGCAGCTTTCGCCTGGCAGTTTTCCGCTTTGGCAGTTTTCCGTGTACCGTAGCTTTACTGTATTAAGTCTGAGACGTAGCTAATAAGAGCGGGGTAGGACTATATTAGTTTTCAGATGTGTACTGTTTACATGTAGATGTGATAGTTTTCAGATGATGTGTAGCTACTGCTTACATGTAGCTGTGTTAGTTTTCAAGTATTTACAGTGTTCCACATACAAGTGTAAGTTATATTTGTCACTAAGTTACCTGCAACTGTTGAGGTATTTTGTAAACTCAGCAGAGGAGCAGTGTCACAATCAAACTCTTCTTCAGGATATCCTAAAGATACACAGTCAGCATGAGCATCGCCAGATACCTCACAAACAACTAACCGGTGATAACGTATGATACAAGACAATTGCTAAAACCGAGAAAATAATGGTAGTCTAGAACACTACGAGTCAGTACACAAAGTATATCTTTTAATTAAATAATTTCTTGAAGAACATTTCTGTTCTTCTCATTAACTGAAGAGGATATTTTTCAAAATTACGGGCAGCTTATCATCTATTTCTCTGCCTAATCTAATTACAACTTTTCCTAAGCAATTTATTTGCTTAGGAAAAAGCAAACCTAAGCAATTTAGTTTGGCATTTGCTGTAGAATTGAAATTCCTGCCGATGATGTAAAGAGGAAAATAAATAAAAGGTGCCTCAAAGAAGCAGTCAGACAGGAAAGTGGTTCCTAATTCCCTCACTATATTCAGTGACAGCTCATGGATGTAGGAAAGCTACTCACTGATTGAAGTCATTTACCAAGGAATGTGATTAAAAAGACAATCATTGGTAAAAGCACTCACGGATTGTAGAGGAAAATGAAGAGGTGATAGTAAATAAAATGCTTTTTCTAGACAGTAAATTGATATAGTGTACCTAAGAACAAAGTGAAAGTGCCTTAGCTACAATTCACACCCTTTATCCAGTAGTTTTCTGCTTGTGTTGCTGTGAATGGCCAATATAAACTAAGTTCTATCACTAGAAAAATAAGGTTTGACAAATAAAAAAAGTCATACACTATCTTCACACCAACTATTCATTTGCAAACTGATAATAACTACATAATTAAAATGACAAATAGGTAACTAAAAGGATGCAACCATAGAGTAACTCAACGGCTAAATTAACCATACAAAAAAATTGTAAACTATCAAAAATATGAATATATATTCAATAAAAATGATGCCAACTGAAGTCAATATCAAAAAAGAGTAACAGCTGTGTAAGTTGTTGGTGAGGTTTGCCTTTGGTATTTTACCTTACCTTTCTTTGGTTTGAGGTCTGACATGCCTGAGAAGGAAGAGTCTGAACCACTAGTGCCACTCAGACCAGGAATGTTGATGGAGGTGGAGTCACTGCCTGAAGAAACAGAGAAAAACCTTAAAAATTCACTCTACTCAGTGAGGAAAACCCATAAGGAAATTCACAACTGAAGGAGAGCTAGCGAGATTGTTCTGTTTAATTTGGACGACATTATAGTTAGTCAACAAATTAATAGACTGATAGGAAGGAAATTCAGCCTATTATTATTATTATTCAATAAACTAGATGACGCACAATTGTAGAGAGCATACCTTCGCCGTCGCTTATAAATGACATTGACCATCCTATAGCTAATCCTTGAGTTTTCAAATGATCTTGACCCAGCTATGACCTGTTTGCTCCCAAAATCTAATAAATAAACTGGAATAACAAGATTACACATAGATTAATGCTGCCTAAAACATAAGCTTAGGCAATCTGCAAAAGTAATGAGGCTAAAGCGCTTTGGTAAATAAAGTAAGCCTAGTCTACCTCTTCTTCATCTTTGTTTTACATTGTTTTCTGCAGTGATAATTTAATGATTAGGTAAAGAAAGCCCTTTAGTAAATAAATACAATATTGTGTACTTCACACCAGAAACTACACAAATAAT
Organism: Caprella mutica; assembly: GCA_947561585.1. Classification (NCBI taxonomy): domain Eukaryota; kingdom Metazoa; phylum Arthropoda; class Malacostraca; order Amphipoda; family Caprellidae; genus Caprella; species Caprella mutica. The sequence continues at coordinate 24,469 of CANNZV010003685.1, forward strand.
GCAAGAAATTTGGTTGCCATTAAGGTTTCAAACATGGAACTAGCAGTAGCTACTAAACGGCAATATTTTGAGTTAATCATATGTTGAATGTTATAGAGGTGCCATCTACTGATAGTTTCTTACATAATTTATTTTCCTTATTAGCTATAATTTTATATTACAAAATATGACTACTACCCATTTCAATATAAGATCAATCATGTTCAAATTTTAATTTTTCATTGATGAAGGTAAAAAAAAAACGTTTATGTTCTTAAATAATTGAACCCTCTTTTAGATTTAGAAGTTTTTGGAGTCAAGTCATACTGTGTGAAACTCAAAAATGGGGAAAAAAGAACAATTATATTTATAAATTATTTTTAAATTTTTATCTCTTCTTCGCTGGAAGACAGTCCCTCATTTAGCCTTAGAAGTAGCAGTGTGTCTGAGAAGGGTGATGTCTTGGCTAGTAGTCTCATACTGGTGGCATAATATACAATCATTTCCACTTTCGTAAAACAAAAGTTTTCTTTCGCAAGGCGAAAGTTTTCTTTCGTAAAGCGAAAGTTTTCTTTCGTAAGACGAAAGTTTATTTTCGTAAAAAGAATAGTTCCTTTCGATAAACCAAATTTATTTGTAGATTGACGAATTAATATTTTCGTTTCTGAGAAGCTATATAAGGAGGTGCTTCTCCTGTAGCTCTTCAGATTCATGCCACCAGTCACAGTGGCAAGACGTGGCTGGTGTGTAAGTCCCTCTTCTTACTTCGGCATATATTTACTATATGTATTCTACTACCTCTACTCCCCTCCCACCCCTCTTCCCCATATTGGGGAAGAAAGGAGGAGGGGGGGGGGGGGCAATTAGGATTCCAGAGCATCGTTCTCAATATCTTCTCTCCACAGACTTATCAGTTTTAAAGTGATTCACTATGAATTCAAACTTCAACTGTAATGACTGCAACAATATGCAAGTGCCTCACCCTTGTATTTCTCATGGCAAATGCTTTGTCCAAGGTGACTCAGGAACACGAAAGGATTTGCGCTACGATCCCGAATCATGCGAAATTTGTTCATCTTGGATGATGCAGGCTAAAAGTAAGACTGCTCATGCAGCTAAAAGCCTAAGATCAGTCTTTTCGAAGATTCACACTGCACGATCTCGATCTAAACCAAGACCAACGGGTCATGACTTTATATCAAATGAGATGAGAGACAAATTTCTGATGGTTGTCCCTGCTGTTGGCAAAACAGTCAGTAGAGCAGTGTCTTCGTCACCAGAACGAAACAATCAGCAGGTAACATACTTAAGTAATCTTATAGTATAATTACCTAGAGTAGAGTGATGCATAGTATGTATAATGATATATACTTTTGTAATAAATACTCTTTTCTCTTTAAAGCTGATAACATATTATGGAACACAATTCTCATATATTGTTCTTTTCAGTCCTCGATACAGGTGGAATCAACTGCATCAAGACATATGTCCAGCTCAAACAGAGGTGTGAATAGTAATAAACCAAGGGAATTTCGAAGCAGATCTCCGACGAGAAATTTCGCTTCGTCATCTAGAGCCATCAGAAGGAGAAGGCGCTCCCGTACGCCTCTTTCTTCATCTTCATCAGAAGCTATGAGTATGAGGTCTGCACATTCCAACCGAAACTCAGGAGCTAAACGCAGACGTAAAATCCAAGAGCGTTTTTCTGAGGGTTCATCCAACTTAGACCAAATCAAAGAAATGTTGAGTATGGTTGCTAACAGTGTTTCGTCCTACGAGCAAAGAATGCACCGACATGAAAATCTGCAGGATCCTCAGACACAAGATGCTCGGCATTTATCTGATTCATCAGAGGCGGCGTCAAGTCCAGGTCGGGGTAATATTATATCTCCCCGTCACGAGGTCTGTAACTCTGCCTCAGATGGAGAACAAATTAATTCAACTGCTCAAAATCAAACTGTGATTACTGAATCTACTATCATTGTAGAAGATTCAAACAATAATCAAGTGGTAAATACAAATGATGTTTCGGACCTCATTTTATTTCACCAACAGCCAACTGAAACGACCAATACAGTTATACAAGATTCTATTAATACAATGGAATTAGATAACAATAACTCTATTCCCTCGAACTCTCCTTCTTCAGATCCTGAGGAAAAACTAGAGTATTTCGTGCCGGAAGAAGTATCACTAGAAACAATTCTATATCTACCTCAATCGGCAAGGATGCATTACTACGACAATGATAGAGCAATCATTGATTACAGAGGGAATAGTGTCAGCTATGTGTTGCCGGTTGAAGAAGAAGACAAAAGCTTCAGATTCAGAGCAGATGCACAAATTCGAAATCATCACGACCTCATAATAGATTGTACTAAAAAACCACGAAATAAGGAAAAGAAACCCATCTCAGAGGCCAGTCACTTTACTATCCTCAGGACCCTTCTGTTACATAAACAAACTGAAAAGGCAGCCAGTTTAGCAACTCCAGTTACTAGAGATGGGAAGAGATGCTTACCGTTTACATCAGATCTAATAGGAGAGGAAAGTCTTCTAGCTGAAGCCGACAGAATTATTAAGGAAATGGATGTTACATATACTAGAGTGCCTAACATGAGTCCCCCGAAAAATCATCCTACCTTCCAGATCAGCACTAAAGGAAAGGTATCCTCATATCTATCTGCAGATCCATGTACGCAAAAGTTACAAGGCGTGGAAGATATCCAGAGTGCACTGGACATTCCAGACAAGCACTTTGTGGACAATGACACGAAGACTCGTTCTGAATTAAAGAAACAGCTAGAGTTACATCATATGATTGACTCAATAGGTGCACTCCTTAAAAATGCAACAGATTGGGTTCGCATGGAAAATGCACAACAGGTGTTGCATGACTTGGGCCAACTTCATCATTTTATTGAGTTGATAAAATCCCGCTTGTTGCCCGATATAAAAGTGGCAACCAATAATGCAGTCAAAGCAAGACTTAATTTGAGAATGAACATGAGCAAACGGATTGGAGAAGGAGTGATTCGACAAAAATTATTGCCTTCAGACATATTTGTTCCTCAAATCTTTCCGCTCAAGGTAGCTAAAGAGGCATCAGAAATCCTCAAAACTTTACCTATGTATGCACAAGCGGAAGCTATAGCTCCTAAAAAACTGGATCCAACAAAACGGGTTTATTCTAAGACCATCTTACTCCCCTCGGTCAGAGAATCCAAAATAGATTCTAAAGCAACCTCAAAGAGGGATCAACATAGAAGACGGCCATTATCTGCCCCACCAGGATCCCATAAATCAATGAAGGATTTTGCAAATTCGAAAAGGCAGTTCTCACAAGGTTCGAGCTATCACGACAGAGTTCAGTCCAGATCACGTAGTATGGGTGGTAGAGGCAGAGGATCATCCAACTCTCGAATGGATGATCGTGTTTTTCCCAGATCAAAGGCAAACCAACTGCCACATACAGCTAAAGGGAGAGGATCAGGTTATAGACACTGAAGAATATCCAGGAGCACGGTTGTTACACCATCAGCAAGAATGGAAAGGAGCACCAAAGAGCATAAGAACGATAATAAAAAGAGGTCTACATTGGAGTTGGATAAAATCCCCACCACTTCTCAACTTTCCGATTCCAATCAGAGGTCACCAAGATCTCGACAACGAAGTTCAAGCGCTCCTTCTGAAAGGAGCCATCATAGAGGTGCCTTTTCAACCGTGTTTCCTGGCAAAAATTTTCAGTGTTCAAAAGAACAATGGCAGAAAGAGAATAATTATAGACCTGTCTTCACTAAACAAGTACATTCAGAATCAACCTTTCAAAATGACGAATCATGCGACGTTGGCATCGGTAATGACGATTCCAGCTTGGACAGCCTCCCTGGATCTGAAAGATGCATATTTTCACATTCCCATAAGAAACTCGCTTCAGAAATTCCTTGCGTTCAGTCACAATTTGAAGCTATACTTTTTCAGAGCAATGCCTTTTGGACTAAACGTTGCTCCTCAAGTATTCACGAAAATCATGCGATGGCCGTTATCCCTCTTACACCAGGAAGGTGTTCAGGTAGTTGCTTACCTAGACGACTGGATTACTTGGGGCTGCAGTCATCAAGTTGTTTTAAACAACATTCACAAGATCTGCCAATTGATGTCCAAACTAGGGTTTCTGATAAATTACGAGAAGTCTCAGACAACACCGTCAATGGATCTCACATGGCTGGGTATAAGATGGTTAACACAGTCGGGACACTGGGATGTAACAGTCGATCTCAAGAACAGCATCAACGAAGAAGCAAAAAAGTTTCTGAAATCTCCTTTCATCACAAGAAGACGTTGGGAGAAGTTCTTGGGCAAATTAGCCTTCCTCGGTCAGATCCACAAGAACCTCAGACCAACAATTGCAGCTTTGAACAAACCTGGGAGTCTAGCCCCAGTATCATGCAGAGATCAGAAGATCCTGCTACCTCGAACTCTACGCAAACAAATACAATGTTGGACCAGTTCAGAAATATTTCCTCACCCGACGAGATTCTTACAGCAGAATCAAAACTTGACTATGTGGACGGATGCGTCCTTATCGGGCTGGGGAGCGCATACAGACAAACACCAGTATTGTCAAGGGATTTGGTCCATGCAGGAAATAGGCCTACACATAAATCTACTAGAAGTCATGGCTGTAGAGATGGCAATACGAGCATTGAAAGTGAGTGGTGTTCACATAACATTAATGATAGACAACGAGGTAGCAAAAGCTACAATAAACAAATTAAGGGCAAAAACTCCTCAGCTGCTTGCCAAGATACAACAATTGGCGAATCTAATAGAAAAACAAAACGTAACCATAACTGCTCATCGAATTCCGTCAGCCATGAATTCAATAGCAGATGCTCTCAGCAGGAATCACTCAATTGCAACAGAGTGGTCACTACCCAAACACATATTCAGGAAGATAGTAGAGTGGAGAGGGCCATTTCAAGTGGACCTAATGGCTACCCCTCTCAACAATCAACTTCCTGTATTCGTATCACCACAGCCTCACCCAAGGGCTTACGCAACAGAAGTATTATCAGTAGACTGGAATCAGTGGGAACAAATTTACCTATTCCCCCCGAAGAAGTTTATACCAAAGATACTTCCCAAGCTGTTGACCTACAGGAATCACGGAGTACTAGTAGCCCCGTGGTTACCCAGTGCACCATGGTTCTCAGCTCTTCTACAACGGTGCAAAGGTCATCTCCACATTCTAAGCCAACTAGAGCAAACAGTTCAAGGTTGCGTTATCAGAAACGCCTCTTCCGCCTACGAACGATGGACAGCGTTCAATTTCTGAAACACATTTACAGACTCTCTCACGAGAGGAGCGTGGCAGACGCTATGGTAGCTGCTTACAGGCCGTCATCACACAGGCAAGCTCAATCTGCTTGGAAGGCTTTCAAGGTATGGCTTCCACCGGAAGTTACTTTTCTTACAAAGAAACATATCTTGTCATTTTTGCATCATCTTCAACATACGAAGAAATTACAACCAAGAACTATTTTGAGCTACAGACACTCATTATCATTACCGCTTGAAACTGCCTTTAAAATAAATTTCTCGGATAAAGAATTCAAGCTTTTAGCAAAATCACAGTTTCTATACGCTCCTCCACAAATCAAGAAATATCCTAAGTGGTCTATAAATCATGCATTGGAATCTCTTCAATCTCAAAGATTCTGTTCGCCAAAGACTTCAGCTCATGATTTATTTCTAAAAGCCTTGTTTCTCATAGCCTTAGCTTCAGGAAACAGAGTTTCAGAATTGGCAGCAATTGAGAGAAACAGTGTTCATTTGATTAACAATTCAGTTGAAATGACAACTGAACCTCAATTCCTTTTCAAAAACCAAACCTTAGACAGAGTTCCTCCACCTATCCGCTTTCCAAGAATTGGCGGTCCTCATCCACTCTGTCCGTAGAATGCGTTAAGAAAATACATGGAGAACTCAAATAATAAAAATAACGACAATTTCTCATTTGTTCACCCAATATCTGGAAAGCCACTAAAAAGTGGACGTCTATCCTATTGGTTGGCTAAGGCTATAATTGTCCTGGATAAATCGGGGAAAGGATCAGCTCATGAACTAAGGAAAGTTGGATTTTCTTTAGCCTTCGCAAGAGGTGTTCAAACCAAATCCATTGTTGATATGGGATTTTGGACATCGATGAATGTATTTATAAATAAATACCTAGTGGAAACTAAGGTTACCTCTACGAATGGAAACGTAGTTGCTGGTAGACACATTATATAAACTTCTGTTCATGTGATACTATGTATTTCAATAAATGTTCATGGGAAACCTCGAATGATTAATATCCTTTTTATCTCAGCAAACTCAACAGTTTACATATGTTTATTCAAACACTCTTGGCTCAACTAGTCTCTATGAAGTGTATACTTGCCACCTCCGATAAATACCTTTACAGGCACTGGGGTATGGTAAGGCTAAATGAGGGATTGTCTTCCAGCGAAGAAGAGATAAAAATACAAATTGAGCTAAGCGAAATAGCTCCTTTTTATCTCTTTGAGCTGGAAGACAGTCCCGAACCACCTCCTCCCACCAAGTCTACACTAATTAATTTTTTATGGTGTACTTGAAACGAGGCATGAATCTGAAGAGCTACAGGAGAAGCACCTCCTTATATAGCTTCTCAGAAACGAAAATATTAATTCGTCAATCTACAAATAAATTTGGTTTATCGAAAGGAAATATTCGTTTTACGAAAATAAACTTTCGTCTTACGAAAGAAAACTTTCGCTTTACGAAAGAAAACTTTCGCCTTGCGAAAGAAAACTTTCGTTTCACGAAAGTGGAAATGATTGTATATTATGCCACCAGTATGAGACTACTAGCCAAGACATCACCCTTCTCAGACACACTGCTACTTCTAAGGCTAAATGAGGGACTGTCTTCCAGCGAAGAAGAGATAAAAAGGAGCTATTTCGCTTAGCTCAATTTGTATATTTGTGATGGATGACCAAGATTACTTTGAATACCTGTTTGAATTTCAGGAAAATTAAATTCACCATTAATAAGTTAGCTACATTGACAAGAAGAACGAGAATGATCAACTATCAGTTTTAGAGCTGGAAACTTGGTTTCGGCTAATCACTTTTAGCAGGTAAAGGGCCGTACACACGTATGATTTTTTAAGTCTTTCCACCAGACTTTTTGCTAAACTCCTCCTACTTTTCCCACGAGAATAGAAGAAAAAACGATATATTTATTATTTATTTTAGTTGGTATCCATGATACCTGCAGGTGTCATGGTGGATACCAACGGAAATAAATAATAATTATATCGTTTTTTTTTTTATATTATTGTTGAAAAAGTAGGAGGAGCTTAGCAAAAAGTCTGGTAGAAAGACTTAAAATAAACCCTACGTGTGTACGGCCCATAAGTGTTTTGTACTGTTGCAAACAACAGAGATATAAAGTACCTAACAAACACAATAGTTCAAATCTTTGAGTAAAATATAGGTTCCATGTGGAGCTATTTAATATATATTATCATCTTTTTAAATAAATAAGAGATATGAACATATTTAATGCATAAAAGCCATGAAGCTTATAAGGGCTATAATTAAGTGTGTAGTTCACTCTCGTCAATTTGTAGATAGTATTTCATACTTTTTCATGAACAAAATAATTGCTACTGTGTGTATTTCACAACTCACTTTTTGAAGCTGCTTGCTTTGTTGCTCCTCCCAGCAGACCAGAGAGGAAGGAGGCTGCTGGGGCCAAGTCCTTAGCTCCAATGGACCCTAGGGCTCCTCCTGTAGGACTATAACACAAAGGACATTCATCAGTAATAAACTCTGTAACAACACATGTGCAATGTTTGATAATTGTCAAAATTTCATAAACTATTATAGCTATACGTATTACGTATTAATACATAAAGGAAGTTAGCTATTTGTAATTATGTACATAAATATTTTATTGAGCAGATAAGAAAAAGGAAGTTAGGTACTTTACATTTTAAATAAGCACATGTATCTATGGGTCTATTGAGGCAGTGAGATCGCACACACTATTTTATTAGTGCCGATACTAACTTACCAGTCATCATATTGAAATTCTATCTATCACTATACTAGTAAGCACGTCTGTGACACGTACTTACCATGCCAGAATTATTATCAAATGTTTTTTTTAAATAGGTAGTTATTTAATTTCTATAGAATTAGTAACATAAAATTACAAGATTATTTGCTCTTTAATGGAAAATTTCACTGGTACTAACTAACTAATAATTGAATGTCTCACAATTGTGCTATGGTGGTAGAACCTGGAGCATTGCTAGCTCCACTTCCACCGCCTCCAAATGATCCAAGGGCTCCAAGGAGGGGCTTCAGGGGGTCATTGGGTTCAGGTTCTTTCAACACAGTTATTTGACTCCTGTGTAAGGAAGAAAATTTATGAAAAAACAATAGGTTTTAGAAGCTAATTGCTAGATTTATCAAATCTTATCTATCTTTAGTAACAGCTACATTGGTTTCCCTCAAAAATACGATGTTATATTCTGGTACAAGATGAAATTAATGGTGGGGCCATAGAAGATTCAGAGAGTATCCTATATGATCTTCTAATGCACACCTTTATACATCATGGAATGAAACTTATTATAGGTCTAAGTGAGGAAACTAATTAAATTGATTAGAGTTCTATTTCTGTGATTCTGACATTAAGACTAAGAAGAGAAATAAGTGAAGACACTGTGTCACACTCTTACAACCAACCGCATTCAATGTATTATAAATACTATTCCATGTATTATCCACAAAATGTTAATAATAGTTAATATCTCTCTAAAAATTTATGAATATCATCCTTTTTCCATTACTAACAGTTGTTTTAATCTTTTATAAAACACGTAACATATTTTCTTATTTCAACACGCGTTTGATATACGCTATCAATCAATAAGCAGTAATCCTTTTTAAAATATTTTAAACAATAGATTAGGAGGATGATTAACATTTACTCGCATATCAACCTGTCCTATTTCTATGCCCCAGTTCAGTACCTATATTAACATTTACTCACATATCAACCTGTCCTATTTCTATGCCCCAGTTCTGTACCCGCATGTTCAGTTCACGTTGAATGTTTGAGGCCAGAGCGTGTTTGTCTCTCTCCATCTCTCTGAAAAATAATAAATGTTGAAATTCTTTTAATAGAATTCAGTAAGAGTTGGGATAATAGACCATTTTCTTAAAATGTTTGGATTGTATTTCAAAGGAGGAATAATATGGGTAAATATTAACTTTGAAAATTGAACGAAATCTACTGTTAGTTAAAAGAATTGGTGATCAAGATTGAACTGACTACTACTTTCAGATTTAGTTACAATAACAAATTTGATTTATAATTGTAGAGCCATCACATCTTTTCTGTTAAAAAAAGAAGGAATAAAATACTTGAGAATGATTAATCATCAAATATTACATACATGGATTGAACAAGTTTTCTCTTGCTGTAATTTGAAAGACAAGTGGAACAAATACTAACATTATCTTATTTTTTTTTATGGTCAATTTTCAATTGAAGAATGATAAAAAATTGATCACTCTTATAAAAAAATACATATGTAGCACAAAGATACATTCTTATAACTATAGCTATATAAAAATATTTCTGATGATTATTGAATAGCTAGACACGGCTTCATTTTTTAGCTTCGATATAATGATTCAAATCTCCATGGATAATTTATTAAATTGTAAATAATTATTATAATGATGTTCAATAAATTTAATTATCTAAATCAATTTCTCAGTCCAGTAAGAAATAACCTACAATACTGAATTCTACTTCACAAATAAAATGACAAACCTAAAGAAATATTGAGTTTCTCCAGAAGAGTCTAACTCACTTGACACTCTGCTTGGTGAGAATATTGAGTAGCACAGTCTTTCCGAAGTTCCTGAGGCCATGTTCAGGAGTAGTGACAGAGGTGGTGAGTCTCTGTACATCACTCACACGGTACTTCACTTCGCACCCAACCTCAACTATGCCATTGTCACAGGTTATCACCTAAAACAGTAACCAGTTTTATCCTATCGCTATTATACAAGTCATGCTTGTTACTAGAAAATGTTACTCTGATTCATGGAGTAACAATTATTTAACATGTTACTTCATGATTCAGAGTAACATTTAAATAAGTATATAAAATACAGCGTCATATCCAAATGCTGGTGGATAGATCATAACCAAATTGTTCATTCCATGCTGATATATTTTATATTTAACAAATCTCTCTAATGTTGCTGGTAGTCAAGGAGATATAACTGCACATTTATTGGTAGCTACCTAATAACTAGGTTTTCAATTTTATGAAACTTTCTTAACTTGTAGCTAGCTGTGTTTTTTATAAAGCAAATCATTACTTCATTATTTTAAAACATTATGAAGAGATGTATCATTAGCGCTATATTTAAGACTATTTAAATGAAGCTATATTCACAATTTGATACAGATTATTTCATGAAACTTTTGATGAAAAAATTCTGGGAAGTGAAGGAGACATTCAAAATATATTATGAATAATAGCTAGTTATATACTCACCAAGTAGCTAGTTAGTTAATGGGTATCTTTTCAAAGAAAAATCAATGATTTCAATTTCTCTGTAATTTTTCGTCATAATTATAAAAATTAAGTTTTCTAAATTTAATTGATGAAAACATACCTGTTGGGGTGGCACAGAAAATGCTTTGGTTCTCATGTCAACCCTGTTAGTTCTGTCACTCCATGGAATGATGAAGACAACACCAGGACCAAACACACCCCTCAGACGACCCAATCTGTAAATTGGTATCACAAAGAATGGTCAAATACCACTTTGAAATTAATAACTACCAAACTACAATTATAATTTTGAATGTTAACAGGATAGTAACTACAAACAGATCAAAGTTACATTGCGTGCTGGCTAATTTCTGATGAAAAAAAGTAAAATATAATGCTGACAATATCATTATCAGTACATATTACATTTTGAGTAGCTGACTCAACAAACTCTGTAGCTAGTTATAATATTTAAATCTAAATTATATTATATTTTTCATATAGCTAGCTACTATTCATTTACATATTTTCAATTTAGAAATTAACCAAATTATTTTCTATACAAAGGATAAAAACATTGAAATAGAAAAAAAGAACAAAACAGTTAAATTTAACAGTTCATTGAGAGTAGCTTAATGAACTGAATACAAAAAAAAAGATTATTACTGATTAGGTATTTAGATGGAATTATTTCATAGTGGACATACCTGAAGACAACAATTCTCTCCCATTGTTCCAGTTTCTTGAAGCAGAATGGAAGAGAGCAAGGGAATGTGAAGAGTATGAAGATGTAGCTGAGGGCGGTGACAAATGCGCTGAGACACTTTGTAGCATCACAGCTCAAAGACAATCCTCCACGCATCTTTCTATCTGCTTGAATATAATTCATTTTATTGCCAGGTATATTATGCTTATTTTCAGTTGATTATATAGCTATATTTCAAATTATTCTCATACTGAAAGATAGGCAGTCATAACTAAGCTATCGATTTGTAAGTAAATTTGAGACAAAATGGAATATCATCATATTGAACTTTTCTATGTTAAAACAACCTTCTTCAAGATTATTATGAGAAAATGACTCTGTAAACTAAATTAATTAATGTAGCTACTACTATTGTGTGTTGGTGTTCATAAGTGTCAGGAAAGAAATTATTGCTGTCAGTTACCTATTGTTATTAGGGATTAAATATTCAGAGCAATTTTCCAAAAATAAAGTGTAATAATATTAACATTGATACTTGGCTAAATGATGAAAATATTAACAGTTCAGAAATCTATGAAGTTTCTCTCTTCATCTTACAATAGGTAGCAAAAACATAGCTATTCACTTTTCATATTGAACCTATAAAGTATTTTGTTATTTATATTTTTGTGAAGCAATTGTAATTTTTTAACCATAGCTAATTAAAAGTAGACACAAAAACAGCACATTTGCAAGGATTATATATATGAGGGGCCAAATTGATGAATCAAAAATTCATAATTGGTACGCACCCTTTTTGCCAGATCCAGCAGAAGTGCCACCTGCGTCTTTATGAGTGTAACCATAATCAAATGCAGATTTGTACATATTGGGAGTTTGAGAGTTATATTCGAATGCAGACTTGAAATTAAATGCAGACGAATAGTCAAAGGCTGAATTAGGAGGTGGAGGTAGAGTTGATTTGTTGATTGATGGAGGTTTGTGTGTAGTAGTAAACATATTGGTGAGCAGTTTACCTCCTCCATCCCCTTTCCTTCCATCTGGTGCCTCTACTTTGTTTTTGTCAGGTTCATCTGTTGGCACCAGACTATATTTGGCATAGGAGACCATGATGAGATGGAACTGAAAAAAAAAAAAAATTATAGCCACATTGCCTATTTAGCTATATTACATAGCCACATTATTTTTGATATTTTGCATCTTTCTAACCAGACTGCATAATCTGATAAAGTGTTCTCTCTGATAAGAAATCTTCCAATAGTTCAATTTTGCAATCTCTTTCAACAAATTTAACACATAAAAATATAGAATGAAATTGAAGATTGTAGGAAACGAAAATGTTAAAAATGTTCCATGTTCTACAGACTGGTTTTATAAAATGCATTAATGAATTAGATGGTAATTAAGATTAACATTTAATTTAATTTATCAACATACTTGTCTATTAGTGTCTAAAAAGGGAATAAAATTATTTAAATTACAATATGAATGGGTGATACAGAAGAAGTAATTTATTTCAATATTTAATAAAATCAGAAAAGGAATCCCTTGATTCAGTGGATTGTAGACAGTACTAACACCTTGTGACCATACCATATTAAAAAAAACTGGCTGTAAAAAATATGTACAAATATAATGTTATTATTTAATGTATAATTGTATTTTCATATCATAGCTATTCTTACGTGATGCAATTATTGCAAAATATAAATTATCTTTTGCTAAATAAACTAAAAAAATTATTTAAGGATCATACCAGTCTGAATTTGGTACAAAAAATCCCACTGACTTTTTCAAAAATCTGAAAAAATCCACCAACAAATAATTTGGCTGATCCAGATCCACCAACATTTTCCCAATTTATCCACTGAAAATTAATGTTAACATAGGACTAAATAGCTGAAAATCCACTGACGTTGCTAGAATATTATTTTCAAAGGAGAAAAAATTAAAATGAAATACAGTCTGGGGATCATATAATACAAAAAAGTGCAATATTTTAGACTTATTTAATTTCATCTTAAAATATTTTAAATAGGTAGTAAATCATTAAGGTTAGAAAAACAGTCACAGCCAGGGTCCAGATTTAATAATTGATAGTTACTTAGTTAGTGACTGAATACTGAATAATTACTAAAAAAATCACTTAAAAAACAACAAAAATATAGAAACAAACCAATTTTTCTCTATAAAATTAAAAAATTGAATTTGATCAAATAAAATTTTGATCATTCTATGATTTTAGCCTTTCTAGGTATCATTTCTAATATAAATTTATGATTAAAAGCCTAAAAGATAAAATCAACTTTTTAACTAACCAGATTGCAATTGCAAATAGCTTAGAAGTTAAGAGCTACACCATGTTTTAAAGTATGGACAAAGTCGCCAGTATATCGGCAACTTTTGAGGGGTTAAATGAGTTGAAAAACATAAATAACAAGTAAATCACTCCTAAAATAGTCTCAAGAGATGCACATGCATCAGACATGAAGAATAAGGATATTTCAAAGTGTAAAATCTTCACTGATCACCAAGAGTCTAAGAAGTCAAATTTCTCCTTTAAAGTATCGTAGATGTGGCGACCTGGATCGATTTTCTCACTAAACTGGCGACTTTCCTTCCACACTTTGAAACATGGTAGCTACATAGTACATACAGTTATTGACAGTTTGCAGAAACTGGTAATGTATTCGTAGAGATCTTTTATTCTGTTCGTAGCAAAATTAATGTGAATATAGACCATGTTTCAAAGTGTGGCAGGAAAGTCGCCAGTTTGATGAGAAAATGGACTCAGGTCGCCACATTTAAGATACTTTAAAGAAGAAATTTAACTTTCTAGTGAAGATTTTACACTTGAAAATATCTTCAAGCTTATTGTCTGATGCATAGCATGTGCATCTCTTGAGACTATTTATGAGTGATTTACTTGTTATTTACATGTTTTTCAACTTATTTCCTCCCTCAAAAGTTGCCAATATACTGGAGACTTTGTCCATACTTTGAAACATGGAATATAGAGATTCATTCAGAAGTGTTCATAGCAAAATCCATGTTTCAAAGTGTGACAAAGTCGCCAGTATATTGGCGACTTATGAGGGGTTAAATAAGTTGAAAAACATTTAAATAACAAGTAAATTACTCCCAAAATAGGCTCAAGAGCTAGACATGCATGATGCATCAGTATCAGACATGAAGCATAAGGATGTTTTCAAGTGTAAAATCTTCACTAGGAGAAGTACCTCACTATCCTTTAGAGTACCTTAAATGTGGCGACCTGGACCTGGATACATTTTCTCACTAAACTGACGACTTTCCTGCCACACTTTGAAACATGGAGCAAAATTAATGTAAATATAGGAATTAATTCAAAATTGTTCAGAGAGAATATCCCAAATATCCATGTATCAGAGGCTGGAAAATTGTAAGCCAATTTTTGAGCAAAAATTTCACAAAAATTCTGAGCCAAGCCAATTTGGCTCATTTTTCAAAGATTCAAGCCAAAATTAACATGGGAACATTACGAACATAGGAATTAATTCAAAATTTTAAGCCAATTAGACATATCTGAGTTTTGACCTTTTGAAATCTAAGCCAATTAATTGGCTTTAACTGACATACTCTGTATCATGGCCAAATATCTTATATCTCCCACATTCAGTCATTCAGCGGACTTAAGTTATTGTCCAAGTAATAAAGCATGTCCAAACTCGCCATTTTAATGGCGAGTTTGTGACAGTTATTTTGAGCCCTTCAATTTCAAATGGTGAGTTTTATCTATTTTTCTCCTATGCTACAATGTTATTTTGGAGAGAATTTATGAAAATTTGATCATTTTGGAGAGAATTTGTTGTATTTAGGAGACAGCTGGAGAGACAAATGGTGAGTTTATGAGACAAACTATTTTACTTGGGTTATTGTCGCGAAATGCTTTCGCGTAGTGGAAAAGAGAAGTCGTTTCTTTCTACGTTTTATTTAGTGACCTGTAAAATACATTTATTTAAAAAAAAGTCACAAAAATTGATAAACCTACCTAATACAAATATGAATATATACAGTTAAAAAATATAGTAAAATTTATTTGAAGTAAAAACTAAACTAGTGAGGGTCTATGATTTTATAGGTCATGGACGTAGAGTGATGCAACGAATTACCGGTTGTATCATATCAATAAACAAAATTAACCAACTTTATAGAAGTTAAACATTAAAAAAATTATATACACATGGTTATGTTAGCAAGTTAAAAAATGGTATGTTAGAATTAAAACTTACTCTAGTAGCTGGAGCTACATAAAATAGATTAGGCGACAAGATGAATACTTCCGTACGACTGCGAATTTAATATTTATTTTACGATAGGGTGTGTCACGTTACGTTTAGCTGGATTAAAAGTTTACATAATTGGATCTGAGAAAATACATATATTAAAGATTATTGAATGAATAATGAACACGAGGAATAGAACTAAAATAATTAAAATGCCCGACTCCCAATCACTCATTTATACCAGCCACACACAGACACCTGCTACATGACACAATGTTAAAATGTTAATGAACGTTTTACAGATTAGCTTTAGGTTTACATTATTGGAACGGAAAAGGAGGTGAGATGAGTTAAAATATCAAAATGGAAATATACATTGGCAGGCTTTTAAAATAGGTGTAATAATTTATTGGATTAAAATGAAAGAAAACTGGAGGGATTCCAGCACACTCCCACCTGGCAACGGACGGTTGCAATATCAAATTACAGAGCATACAAACATACAACATTTATACAATCGATGAAAACTAAATACTTTAACTCTCATCGGGTTGCAAAATCAATATCAACTCTGATATAGGACGAGAGTAAATCCTGCCGCTTGAAGTACGAACGTGAGCAGATCTGACCAGATTGTCAGAGCCTCTTCTAACCGCTTCGACGGTTGCCAATGGCCACACATTTCTCTTCATGCTCTTGTCGCGGAGTAGAACAATGTTGCCGACTCTTAGGTTGGTCCTTATCTTAGTCCACTTGCTTCTTTCTTGCAGATCTTGAAGGTACATCTTTCTCCAAGTTTTCCAGAAACAGTCAGCTAGATATTGCCCCCTTCTCCAACGACTTTTTCCATAGGCCAGCAGATCACATTCAGTGAACTCATCCAAAGGTGGAGGATTAGGATTATCGCGTAGAGTGAGAAGCATTGCGGGTGTGAGTGGTAGAGGGTCTTTAGGGTCACCAGAGATGGTCCACATTGGAGTATTATTGACGATGCTCATTGCTTCGGCTAGGAATGTGGTCATCTCGTCTCTAGTCGGCAGTCTCGTTTTAAGGTTAAGGAGGGAAGCCTCGAGAATCCTCCGAATGGATCCCACTTTCCTCTCCCATACACCTCCATGGTGGCTTGAGTGGGCAGGATTAAAGTGCCATGTAACACCACTGTTCAACATGCCTTCAGCCACAGAATCGAACGCCATCTCGTTCTGATTAGTCTTCTGTGCAGCTACGAAATTAGTACCTCTGTCACAGTAGTAGTGTTTTGCATTTCCTCTAACTGAGGAAAATCGACTGATTGCGTTAAGCATGCTAGATGTATCTAGACCAACTAGGGGCTCTATGTGAACGGCTCTACTAGCCATGCAAGTCAGCAAAAGAGCCCATAGCTTCTTCGACGCGCAATTTTGGCGGGTTGCTTTCCCCTCCGTGATCAGGAAGGGTCCAAAGACGTCTAGGCCACAGTGTGTGAAAGGTGGAGTTTCTTGCAATCGATGAAAGGGAAGGTTAGACATCATTTGCTCCATTGGAGCACCTCTCAGCTTCTTGCATATCACGCAATCGCTTATAATAGTTTTCAGTAGTTTTGTGCCTTTATGAACGTGATAACCAGCCTGTCTCAAAGCCCCACTCGTGATGTGTCTTCCTTGATGGAGTATCCTTTCATGGTAATGCTTGACGATCAATGCTGTTGCTCTGCTTTTTCTAGGCAGTATGATGGGGTGCTTTTGAGAGAACGGCAATAAAGAGTCTTTCAGACGACCAGCTACCCTCATGATTCCATTCCGATCTAAAAAGGGATCCAACGACGCTAAGTGGCTAAACCTGGATTGTCCAGTCTTCTTGAGAGAGGCAATAACGTCTCCAAACTCAATCTTCTGCTCTTGAGATATTATAGCTGATGCAGCCTCAAGATCGCTTATTGTGAGACTTCGAGGGGCAATGGAGATTCCCAGTTTCTGTCTAGCTCGATCAACGAGCCTAGTGAGCCTAAGAATATACTTAGCGACGTTTATAGCTCTTAACCATGTGGAGGTACATTCAGAAACGATGCTAGTTCCATCCTGATCAAGATCCTCCAGGCCAGTTACAAGGGACTTCAGTTCAGGAAGATCGGTAACCCTCTCGACAGAGAAGGCAGGATTGGAGCAAGTCCACAGGAAGTCCGGTCCCCTGAGCCATGACGACCTCAAGAGCGTCTCCACAGTGTTTGGTCGACTAGCAACATCTGCAGGATTGACATCTGTCGGCACATAGGACCACTGTAGAGGATTAGTTACCTTTAATATAGAAAAAACTCTATTAGTCACATAGTTAGTAAATCTCCTGTCAGTATTATTAATATATCCTAAGACAACTTTACTATCGGAATATAGATATATATCATCATTTGAAACTAGTAACTCTTCAGAAAGTGTTCGAGAGATATCAGATGCCTCGAGGGCAGCACACAATTCTGCTCTCGGCATAGAAGTTGCCGCTCTGGGCAACACCTTTGATTTGCCGACTATGAAAGATACGTGTACGTTACTCGATTCGTTGATTAGTTTCATATAGGAGACGTAGCCAATTGCGGACTCAGAAGCGTCTGCAAATATGTGAAGCTCCCTTTGTTCGATCTTTCCAAAGTTCAGTGGAATATAGCTTCTGGGTAATTTCACTTGTCCTAATGTAGCCACAGATCTTTTCCAGGCATTCCACTCTGGCAAGAGGCTATCTGAGAGAGGTTCATCCCAGTCAAGAACGTTATCACTGGTTTCCTGTTGGAACACACGTCGCTGGATTAGTCTTCCTCCCAGTGTAACAGGACTCACTATGCCCAGAGTATCGAATACACCGTTTATTGTAGAGAGCAAGCCTCTCTTTGTAAATTCTCTATTAGGTACCTCATAATTCACGAACAACTGATCTGAGCTAAGGTCCCATTGAAGACCCAAGGCGCCCTGTATGGTAGAGTCGCCAGAACTTGAAGAAGCATCCCATCTTTCACTTTCAGGAAACTGCTCAAGCAGTTCTTTGCTATTGGATGCAAATTTATGAAGTCTTATTCCGAAGTTCTTCAACATCTTGACGGCTCCGTGTAGAGTGTCCATAGCTTCCTCAACTGTGCGAGAGCTTGCCAGACCATCGTCTACGTAGAAATTACGTTTTATAAATTCTCTGGAATTTTTCAATGTTCCATCAGAATGATTTGCGGCGTAGTTCAACCCATAGTGAGCGACTGCGGGGCTTGGACTGTTGCCAAATAAGTGTACGCAACCCCGGAACTGGACGAGATCTTTAGAGGGATTGTTCTCATCGAACCAAAAGAAGCGGGTGAAGTCTTTGGATTCTTCGTCGAGGTAGAAATTATAGAACATGGATTCTATATCTGCAGAGTATCCGATCTCGCTGCTCCTGAATCTGAGCAGTACTCCTCTCAATTTGTTGTTCCCATCTGGTCCTGTGAGGAGGGAATCGTTGAGACTAGTGCCACCGTAACGAGCAGAACTGTCAAAGACAAGTCTCGTCTTTTTCTTCCTTCGATGTGTCACCGGAAAAACTGGTAACCACCAAGCTTTTCCAATAGCTTTAGGGAAGACTTCTGATGATGGGACGACTTCAACTTGGCCGGCTCTAATATTCTTGTCCATCGCGTCGACGCACTGGTCTAGCCTTTCTTTATCACGGCTCAATCTCATGAGAGTGTTTTTCGTGCGCATGAGCACTGCAACCTTGTTGTTCGGGAGAGATACATCTTCGTCTTTAAAGGGTAAGGGCATGGTAAGGAAACCCTTGTCGTTGACAGTTACACCCTCCTCCATTATCGAAATGAACTTCTGGTCTTCTCTCGACAATCCAGGGAGGTTATCGTCCGTTGAGTCGAGGAAGACGTTGGATGGCGAAATCGGTCTTGGCGTACCGGGAAAGCATGGGGCAGCATCGAAATGTTCGTGACCAACTTTGAGAACGCAGTTATCTTGCATGTTATCTTCTTTCCCCGGGCATACGCTCCCAACCAATGCCCACCCAAGAGCAGTATGATGGGCAAATGGGAATCTATTTCCGTGACACTTAGTTTTCATTATGTCTCCGCAGTTACGTCCAAGCAGCAGAAGAACCTCAGCCGAAGAATCTATTTCTGGGAAATATCTTGATAGGGGAGATATATGTGGATGCATCTTAACCACATTCGGAGAAGCAACTTCATGTCGGCAATCGGGAATTGAATCGCTTGTGTAGATGGGTGGAATGTTGTAGCTTCTCTTCTCCCAGATTCCCCTGACCTTCAAACCACTGATAAGCTGCCCAGTAGTTTTCTTCCTGAAACCGGTCATCGTTGTCAGTGTGAAATCACGTTCGGGGCCAGACACATTCAGCAGCTCTGCCACCTTAGGATCTACAAAGGAAGTACTAGACTGTTCGTCGATGATGGTGTAGCATTTGATCTTTATGGCAGATTTCGGATGAGATATTTCGGTTAGAACCGTCTTAGAACAGTTGGCCCATGTCTGATCACCTCCGCATAGGGAGTTGCACAACTGTACGTGATCGGTAGACGGTTTCCTCTTGAAGTTACTTTCTGGTGACGAATAATTCCCGCCGTCAATGATTTCCTCGTAATGCATTAGTGTTGTGTGATTTTTCTTGCATCTTTGGCACACGACATTGGATTTGCAAAGGGCTCTCCTATGTTCTCCCAAACACTTAAAACACAGGTTCTTCTCTTGAGCGAACCTTCGTCTGGCGTGATAGGGTAAGTTCTTGAAAACATTACAGTCTAACAACTGATGACCAGTCTTCTGGTGATACGAACACGTTGGAGACTTTTCTTCGTTTATCTTGAAGTTCCTCTCATTTCTAGCATTCGTGTAGTCCTTCTTGAAGGTACGAACGTCGTTCGATTTAAATGAATTGCCCACGTTGTTAAGGCATGCATAGTTAGGATTATTCAACTCCTCTGCTTTAGATTCAATGAAATTAACGAGAACAGAAAAAGGTGGAATTTCGCAGTTGTTATTTCTAGAGTACGTTACACCTTCGTGACGCCAGGCACGCTGCATGAAATCTGGCAACTTAGTCCAAACGACTTGCTGACCGCTCGCCAGGTTAAATATGGAAAGTTCGTTATTACCACACAAACTGGATTCTATCATTCGACAAAGCAACACATAGTCCAACAGTTTAACATTAACGTTTGGTGGTCTAATAGATGGGAATGATTCTAACTTTTGCTTTAACGACGAACAAATTAACAAGGAAGACCCAAATCTTTTCTCGAACGTTTGCCAAATCCTAGCGAGCGCCCCGACGGGGTTGGAGGCACCGGCTGTGTGGTAGCTATGAACGATCTTACGTGCCTCACCGGTAGTATTGGCTAATAGAACTGATATCTGATCGATCGCACTTAATTCGATGTTTACCATTTTATTATTGAGCAGAGTTCTCCAAGAATGGAATGTCGAAGGGTCTCCCCCAAATGGATCAATAGATTCTTTAAACAAATCCTGTTTGACAAGGTGGAGAGCAATCGGATCAACTAACTTCTGATTAAGTGATTCAGTATTATAATGAAAGGCATTGCTAGTTACTCGGTCTAGGTTAGATGAACGTACAAAGGAGTTCGACGGGTTATCAAACGAACCTGATGACACACTAGTAGTTAGGTAATTTACGTTAGCCAGATTGTGATTGTTATGCGAAGAAGTGATACGAGGAAAATGATCATTGAGGTCTAAAGTCTTCATTTGATTCGAGAAAATACCTTTAAATCGATCTGCCTCTTCAATCTTCGCTGTAGCATAACTAGTTTCCACCGGATCTCTATCTAATTTCTGAAACTGTCTATAATCTTCGTTGGTAATTCCACGATCGGGAACTGTGGTAACAGGGTTAGACCGCTCAACGAACGTTTCGGGTGGGAAGAAATTATTGGATCGAGGAACAGGAGCAATTGGAAACAGAACACTGTCGCCAATAGATTGGGTCTGCTCTTGTACTTCAACGTTCACGGTGTCAATTTGTCGTTCAACATTAACAGTACCTACAGAATCTGACACGAAACTCATGGTGTCAATGTTAGACAGTTCTTCGTCTCCCAGCCTCTTGACGCGCATATTTGCCAACTCAATAAATTCCTTACAATTAGTCCTAGTGGCAATTTTATCGGAAATGTTGTTTTGAGCCTCTTCAGTGGCTCCCTCTTTGGTCAATTTTTTAATTAGCAATGACGATGTTGTCGAGAAAGAAGCTAATAACTTTTTAAGTTTGATAATTCTTTGTTTAAGCAAATGAGGTTCAATATAGTCACTAATATCCTCCTGAAGTATATCAATTATATCACTAGATATCTCTTCGCACTTAGTCTGTAGTGAAGTTGAACTTTCTACGTTGGCACGCTTTGGTCTAACTGAAAGGTCACTCTCTACGATCTGATTAAACTCCTGTGAGATTTCAGTTATCGGAACTGATGTGGCCATTTCGTGATTATGATGACCAGTAACTGAATAAATAAGTGTAATAGTGAGTGTGAAGCAGCGTGTCAGAATAAGTGTGAAGATAACGTTACTTTCGAGTGGACATCGAAGAGTGGTCTTCTACTCTGAAGTCCGTGTGGTCGTGCTCGCCTCTACCTGTCCTGTAGTCCACTAGAGTCACTGTCGCGAAATGCTTTCGCGTAGTGGAAAAGAGAAGTCGTTTCTTTCTACGTTTTATTTAGTGACCTGTAAAATACATTTATTTAAAAAAAAGTCACAAAAATTGATAAACCTACCTAATACAAATATGAATATATACAGTTAAAAAATATAGTAAAATTTATTTGAAGTAAAAACTAAACTAGTGAGGGTCTATGATTTTATAGGTCATGGACGTAGAGTGATGCAACGAATTACCGGTTGTATCATATCAATAAACAAAATTAACCAACTTTATAGAAGTTAAACATTAAAAAAATTATATACACATGGTTATGTTAGCAAGTTAAAAAATGGTATGTTAGAATTAAAACTTACTCTAGTAGCTGGAGCTACATAAAATAGATTAGGCGACAAGATGAATACTTCCGTACGACTGCGAATTTAATATTTATTTTACGATAGGGTGTGTCACGTTACGTTTAGCTGGATTAAAAGTTTACATAATTGGATCTGAGAAAATACATATATTAAAGATTATTGAATGAATAATGAACACGAGGAATAGAACTAAAATAATTAAAATGCCCGACTCCCAATCACTCATTTATACCAGCCACACACAGACACCTGCTACATGACACAATGTTAAAATGTTAATGAACGTTTTACAGATTAGCTTTAGGTTTACATTATTGGAACGGAAAAGGAGGTGAGATGAGTTAAAATATCAAAATGGAAATATACATTGGCAGGCTTTTAAAATAGGTGTAATAATTTATTGGATTAAAATGAAAGAAAACTGGAGGGATTCCAGCACAGTTATTGTTCTCCAACTTTTCAAGAAATCTTAATTAATTTATGTAATTTTATTTATTAGGTCTATGAGATTTTAAGAATAAATTTAATGAAAGTTAAAACATTAGACAATTATTGGCTAAATGGCCTAATTTGACTTTGATGACAACTGATTACCCTAATACTGATACACTCTGCAAGACTGCAGTGCTGAGTGCAGCAGTGATAGGATTAGGATAGTGAAATGATAATATGAACAATGAAACTACTAACTATTAAACTAGTTAACTACACAATAGGTATGTAGGTTAACACTAAATGTTTAATAAAAATGATAGGATCGAAACCATACTTACCGTTACCAATGGAATGTAATTTTGTCAATGATTTTTGGTCAAAATCCAGTCACTGATTGCTAAGATGAATACTGAACAAATAAGTATTAGAACTGAAAACTGAGTTTAGGTAATCCTTTGATCGTACAAAGGTAATGTTTACGCCGCAGAGCAGACGACGTATGTCACAGTGACGCAATAATTAGTAAATGGAGTCCAGTTCCGCCTTTCAAGTTATTTTGAAAATGATGAATGCTAAAGATAAAATTACATGAATATACCTACTATGTATGCATCAGCTTTTCTTACTCTGTTACTCATATAAGCTACTTATGTGTGGAGAGGTGAAGAGGGATGTATGTTTTGAATGAGCATTTCTATCTGAAGATTTAGAGTAGATACATGACCCTACTCTGCTAATCATAAGATGAACTAGGTAAATATGTTTTTTATTTCATTGGCTATTCTAATGCTCTCAATTTTTCAGAAAATAGCCATTTCATTCATTTGCATCCTAACTAGCTATTTTTTTAAAGCAATGAATATTATGAATGTATGCAATAATATGATAAATATCAACGTAATATAATCTTATGTTGGTTATATAAGACTTACATGTGTAGTTATTCATTTTTATATCAAATTAGAATGCTTATTTATTATTTTTTTTAGTAATTTTAATATGTAACCTAGGCGCGTTAATTGATTTTTATAAGGTTGCTCAGAATTAATGATATCTCCGCTTTTTATGAATTTCCAGCATAATTCACAAGTCCGTTTTCGTGTGTTTGCTATAAGTTTTAACATTGGACTTCATCATACTTTTATTAATAAAGATTAATTTGTTTATGATTTTATTGTGGAGAAACCAGAGCTGATATAAAAGCTTCTCTGGAAATTTTAACTTGAACTTGTTATGAGGTTCAAATTAACAATATTTCATCTAGTTACTTTTAGATGTGCATTAAAAATCGAATAATAACAATACGAAAATATTAAAATTTTATTGGACTAAGCTATTTGAAAGAATTGATCTCCATGAGTGATGGGTAAGTATGAGTGATGGTTGAATGAAATAGAAGATAGAAAGAAAGTACGGAGGCATTTTTAAAAAGCGTGACCATATAAATTATATGCTTTGAAAGTTTGAGGCATTTCAAACAAATCAGCCTTGACAATTTGTCACGGAAAATAAAAAATATAATTTATAAAAATCTCTCAAATAATTTAATGGAGACAACTAGTTTTTTTTAAGTAGCTAATATAATGCAAGTAATATGTATCCGAATTGTTATCATCATGAACGATCATGAAATTACAGTCAAGTATTAAAGTGCATGCACAGCTGATGCTAAATTTGTCTAAACTACTTAATTTCGGTTAAATCAAACGAAAATTAGTGTCTTTATACAGTATGACTGTAGGTATGAGTAAAAAAAAAGCGGGCATGGAATTAAAATCGTTATAACTTTAACAAGAACCATCGTATCTTCGTGTGGTTTTCTTTGGCTAATGCAGATTTATGCAAGCTTGAAAATAAATCACATAGCCAGATTGTTCATTCGTTTTTAAATTTTTAATGTTTTTTTACAGGGTTGGCCATAAGTAGCTATACGGTGCTGAAATCGTTATTGCCAGTTGCCCGAACTTATTTCAAACCTTGCTTAGCAAAATAATTCCTAAAGAGTAGGTAGCTTTTGTCTCCGAAAATTTGCATATGTTTTTAAGATCCCTTATGATTAATGAAATGAAATTGAAAATCATAAACTGAAATGTATTTATGAAGAAAGGCTGAATCGGATATGGTATATGAAGGATGGTGCCCCAGCATATAGAACCCTTGTTGTTAACGAACGACTGAGGGAAGTTTTTGAAGATCGGGTAATTGACAAGGGTCATGCCAATAAATGGCCTCTTAGGAGTCCAGATTTAACCTCCTACAATTTTTCTTGCGGTGTTATTTGGAAACTGATGTATACTCCCCCCCCCCCCCTGCTAATCAGAATCAATTAATAAAAGTGCGAATAACGCAAGGTGTGCATTTCTTGAAAGCTAATCATGACATGATAAATAGATCTATGAAAGCAGTCAGAAAACGAGCGCAAAAATGTATTAGTGAAAAATGGAGTAATAACTTAAGAGGATAATAGTTATTATTTGGTAAATTATTGAATTACTTTAGTTAATAACATCCAATTGTTTCTCTTTTATAACTAAGTAAATACTAGGTAAACAACCCTACTTTAAAGGTCCTCTCCAGGTTCCAGGAAAAAAATGAGTTTATAACATAATATTATAAAACTAAGGTCTACGATCATTATTCTGCAAACCGCATACAATTCGGTTCAATTTATATTATACACTTTGTTTTTAAAGTTTTTTAATACTTTGTGAGCAACAATAATTTGAGCAAATCACTAATCTGATGCTCAAGAAGTAGATTGTACACTCTCTCTTTGTTTTGATTACAAATTTGAATTTTATAAACAAACCATGCGTTTTCGGCCTTTATTCAAATTATTTTAGATATTAATTGTTTCCTAAAGTATATAAACGTTTCTATTATAAGTTCATTCAATTTTATAACTTTACACGAATATTAAATGGATTTATTAAACCTAATACCTAGTTGACAATCAAAACAAATGGTGTACATTCTTTTTCTGCAGGCTGAAAATTTCTTAAATTAGTAAGTCGGAAGTAAAATAGATTTTGAAGAGTTTCGATTTTAAAAACCTTTAAAAGCATACAAAATTAAAAATATGCTACCAAATTCGATGCGGTTTGTAGCAAAATGATAAGAAACATTAGCCTCGTCGAATAAAGCAATAAAAATATTTGCTTGGAGGGGACCTTTAATGTTCTTTTACAATTAATTAGGCACATATCTCTCCCAAGAACGATTTCAACACCCTCTACTTATTATAACTCTGTAGTAAAACTATCAGGAAAATATAAACAAATGAACGATGTTGTTTTAGCTGCCAAAAATCTGCTTAAGCAAAAGAAAACCAGACGTAAATACGGTGGTTCTTGTTAAAGTTATAACGATTCTATTTATGTATCTGCTTTTTTGACTCGTACTGAATAATAATTTCATTGAAAATAAGAACATAGTAATAGTTATTTTTAAATTATTGATCCCTTAATATTTAAATGTTTATTATAAAATAGGCACACTTGCACTCTTAGAAGGTTTATTTTGTTTTTTTTGTTACCTACCTATATATCTAGAACGGGCACTCATAGAGGTCATACCTTCGCCGCCACTACCTTTTTTTATTTTGACCATTTTGTGACCTTGACCTTGCTCTTGAATCTAATCAAATGGTTCTTGGATAATTGTTATTAACTATAAGTCAAATATGTACCTATATTACTATGAATTTGAACTCAAATCTCTGAAATGACATGTATTCCTCAAGAGTTTTGAATGTCTATAATTACTTACTTCCCGTCGTTAAACTACCATCTTAGAAAATCGTTTATATCATCTAAGTTCTAACCAATATGATTCTTATTCTATATGTATATGACTAGCTATTAAATGTTGCAATAATACGTTTTTTATTTCTCAAAAGTCTACATTTACCCTTTTTTCGATTATCTGCAAGAAGTTCATATTTTTGGAACTGTTTATTTTTATTTTTATGCTCAATAAAAGTGAACTGGCTGATTAAATCCACTTTCATTTCCTCGATAGACATTACTTAGATCAATAACTGAATTATGGAAATAAAGAACGAACAATTAGTTCTGAAGAGATAAATTTGCGTATAATCTCATTTAAACTTGAAAACCTAGTGCCTATCTTTAAAGGTCCTCTCCAGGCTCCGGGAAAAAAAATGAGTTTATAACATAATATTATAGAACTAAGGTCTAGGATCATTATTCTGCAAACCGCATACAATTCGGTTCAGTATATATTTCATAATTTGTTTTTAAAGTTTTTTAATACTCTGTGAGCAACAATTGAGCGAATCACTAATCTGATGCTCAAGAAGAAGATTGTACACTCTTTGTTTTGATTACAAATTTGAATTTTATGAACAAACCATGCGTTTCCGGCTTAAATTTTATATATTAATTGTTTCCTAAAGTATATAAACGTTTCAATAATAAGTTTATCCAATTTTATACCTTTACACGAATATTAAATGGATTTATTAAACCTAATACCTATTTGACAATCAAAACAAATGGTGTACATTCTTTTTCTTCAGGATGAAAATTTCATAAATTAGTAAGTCGGAAGTAAAATAGGTTTTGTACAGTTTAGATTATAAAAATCTTTAAAAGCATATAAAATTAAAAATATGCTACCAAATTCGATGCGGTTTGCAGCAAAATGATAAGGAACATTAGCCTTGTTGAATAAGGCAATAAAAATATTTGCTTGGAGGGGACCTTTAAACCCCAGAAGTGATTCGTAACACAATGACCAATCGTCCCACCAAATTTCAGTCTATTTCAATGAATACTTATTGAGTTATGCGAATAACAAAATTTTATAACAAGATTACAAATGTATAAATACAAATTTAATAAATGCCGACCAAAACATAACCTCCCGCTATTTTGCGAAGGTAATAAAAGTTTTTTTATTAACGGAAATTGTAGAGAAAATATATAAGTAAATTGTTTTGATTACTGAAGAGTAGTGTTTAATATAACCCGTTATCGTTCGGAACCGGTTCTCATACATTTTTTGAGTGATCACTAGAGCTATTAAAGGTTTATGAAAGCTTCATAATGGAAATAATAATCACTATATAATAAGTTGGACATAATTTTCCGCAACCGGTTTTGTTTAAAAAATTATGCTAGTAATAACTATCCAGTTAGAGTACAGGAATATTATATTGGTGACAGTATATATAATGGTAGGTAGGTAGCCTACTATCGATACAAAAATTGAACAATTCATTAATAACTGGGTGGGCCCTTTAAGCTACTGCTATTATCAGTCACTATAATAATATTTATATTATCATTGTTGTATGCCATATAAGGCCTACTATACGTACAGAGCGATATTTATGATGACTATCATTGTCATTTATGTTATATTATTTAGGTACATGATAGGGTGGGTCCCTAATTTTTTATATTTCATTAATGTATTTACAAATTCTTTTTCTGAAGAATTGAACCCGTCTATTCCATAATGACATCAAGTCGACAAAGCAGGCAGATTCTTCCTAAAATCTCTTTTTTGTTGCGGCACCTCCTCTCCCAAGAGATCTATTTTAAGTGCTTAGGGGCATATTAGCCGAAATGTTCTTTTTGTAAATGTGCTGCAATAACACGTAGATATAAGCTGTACTAACATTATTTTCTGAGCCATACCACAACAAGAGAGATAGCAATCGTGCCTATAGCGCTGTTTGTGCGTACGTAAGTACGTCTATCCAAACAAGTTACCTCCCCTCCTTAATTAACCGATAAACGTTTAGACAAAGGAATCTCTTCTAGTCTATGACAAATCATTAATAATTTTAATTAACAACTAATTGATATTTAGAAATTATCATACATTATAGTGTTTAGTAGAAACGCCTTTTAACGGTTACAGCAGTTTTGCACGAGGTATTTGCGGGTTGAGAACCAGTCAATGATCAGGAGTTGCCAGTGGCTCCTGAAAAGTGATGTGAAGTGGTAAGAGGTGTCTGTGTGCTCCTCCTCTTATTTGCCATGGTGGTGATTACAAGGAAATTACAATTGCTTTGTGACGTGGAGGAATCTCAGAGTTTCCGTTTTAAATGTCAAATAGAAAATGTGGAAGAAGAGTATATTCCATTCATTATTTTGCAGTTTATTAATTTTATTGGTCTATAATGGAAGATAATACAAAGATATTATCTTTTAATTAAATTTCTATTTATCATTATGTATGATAATGGCAAGTTTAATTAAGATGATATTACAATTTAATACATAATTAATATAATGTATACCATTGACCCTTACCATAGAATGGTATGAATATATAATGATTATAATGCTATTCATATATAGATATATAATATATATATATTACCTGGGAATTAGGATTCTTTGTCTCGAAGGACAACTGTACCCTTATACTATTGAATACAATTAAAATACCCTCATAATTTCATTAACTTTAATTATTATGGTACAACAATAAGAAATTAGGTAGGGTGAGTTACGAATTATCGGTCAGTACTACATCTTCGGTCATATAAGAAAAAACAATGTAAAAATTATTATTACACTGTGTAATAATAATAATTTTTATTATTTGACTTTTTTTCTAATTGGTATCCATGATACAGCAATTATTATGGATACCAATTAAAAGTTAAATAATAATAAATAATACATTTTTTTTATATGATTGAAAATGTGTACCTAACAGTACGATAATTCACCTAAGTTTATATCATTATAATTAATTAACTAGTTTCTATCTTAGAAGTATATTAATAACTTAGTTCCATTGTACCTAGACTTTGATCGAAGGCTTAAACACAAACTGACTATTCGTGACATGGTTATTAGACAGCTTTTGTTATGATATTAATTACTTATTTATTATTCCCTATAGACGGGTCTTTAACATTTAATCTCTGAAAAAATTAAGAGTTTTAACAACGTATTGGCATGAAATATGAATAACATTACTACCGTTAACTTTTCTTTACATGATAAATATTTAATTTCATAATTAATTTCTTTATTAACATCAAAATGCTGTTCTTTAACAATAAATATCATCCTTTGTATGGAAAAACTTTGATAATTCATTTAATATTTTAATTATGATTAGGGTAAGGTACGAGTTATCGATCAATTCCACATCTTCGGTCATAAAAGAAATATCGATATAATAATAATTCTTATTTAATATTTTTTAATTGGTATCCATGATAATTGGTATTTTGGATACCAATTAAAATAAAATAACAACTATTGAATGATTTTTTATTTTACGATCGAAGATTTGTAACCGACCGATAATTCGTAACTTACCCTACACATCAACACTAAACAGTGTGTCTACCTTCTTTATCTGTACGATGGTACATGTTCTACAAGCTAAATGTTTGTTAACTGTTACTACATTGATGTACATAGCCATGTTTAAGAGGTAATTAGTGAATTACATAAGCATTAATCATTAGTGCACGAAAAACCACTAGCTGTTGAACTATTTTTATTGATCCTAGTTATTATACCTATAATATGGAGTTATTATATATACCTATAATATGGAGTTATTATATATACCTATAATATGGAGTTATTATATATACCTATAATATGGAGTTATTATATATACCTATAATATGGAGTTATTATATATACCTATAATATGGAGTTATTATATATACCTATAATATGGAGTTATTATATATACCTATAATATGGAGTTATTATATATACCTATAATATGGAGTTATTATATATACCTATAATATGGAGTTATTATATATACCTATAATATGGAGTTATTATATATACCTATAATATGGAGTTATTATATATACCTATAATATGGAGTTATTATATATACCTATAATATGGAGTTATTATATATACCTATAATATGGAGTTATTATATATACCTATAATATTGGGTTATTATATATACCTATAATATGGAGTTATTATATATACCTATAATATGGAGTTATTATATATACCTATAATATGGAGTTATTATATATACCTATAATATGGAGTTATTATATATACCTATAATATGGAGTTATTATATATACCTATAATATGGAGTTATTATATATACCTATAATATTGGGTTATTATATATACCTATAATATGGAGTTATTATATATACCTATAATATTGGGTTATTATATATACCTATAATATGGAGTTATTATATATACCTATAATATGGAGTTATTATATATACCTATAATATGGAGTTATTATATATACCTATAATATGGAGTTATTATATATACCTATAATATGGAGTTATTATATATACCTATAATATTGGGTTATTATATATACCTATAATATGGAGTTATTATATATACCTATAATATGGAGTTATTATATATACCTATAATATGGAGTTATTATTTATACCTATAATATGGAGTTATTATATATACCTATAATATGGAGTTATTATATATACCTATAATATGGAGTTATTATATATACCTATAATATGGAGTTATTATATATACCTATAATATGGAGTTATTATATATACCTATAATATGGAGTTATTATATATACCTATAATATGGAGTTATTATATATACCTATAATATGGAGTTATTATATATACCTATAATATGGAGTTATTATATATACCTATAATATGGAGTTATTATATATACCTATAATATGGAGTTATTATATATACCTATAATATGGAGTTATTATATATACCTATAATATGGAGTTATTATATATACCTATAATATGGAGTTATTATATATACCTATAATATGGAGTTATTATATATACCTATAATATGGAGTTATTATATATACCTATAATATTGGGTTATTATATATACCTATAATATGGAGTTATTATATATACCTATAATATGGAGTTATTATATATACCTATAATATGGAGTTATTATATATACCTATAATATGGAGTTATTATATATACCTATAATATGGAGTTATTATATATACCTATAATATGGAGTTATTATATATACCTATAATATGGAGTTATTATATATACCTATAATATTGGGTTATTATATATACCTATAATATGGAGTTATTATATATACCTATAATATGGAGTTATTATATATACCTATAATATGGAGTTATTATATATACCTATAATATGGAGTTATTATATATACCTATAATATGGAG